>JAQPPZ010004871.1:0-21476 GCA_028583015.1 Wollemia nobilis
GACACCATTCATAGTGTAGGACTATCCATTCTATGAAAATTACATCCAAATCTCACCAAAGTGCCAATATATGACTCCAAATATGCCCAACCATTAAAATCCCAACACAATATCACATCCCCCTAATTGAAGTGCAAACATATCTTGTTTAAGCTCATAGTCCATAATCTTGACCTTAACATTATGATATTTTTCCTTGCAAGGTAAAGTCCCACCATTTTCTACCATAACCTAAAAGGAATTACATTTGTGTACATAACAATTTGCCTACTTGCCTATATTGGGATCTATAAAATTGTGTGTAATACCAGAATAAATAAATATGGTAAGTCACAGTTCCTTGAAATAAACCACAAATTTTATGGTTGAATTTGTAGTAATACCAGCAAGAGCATGAACAAATTTTTTTAGCCTATAATTCATCTATGTTTTCTTCCTCTGGTTTAGGTGGTTCCTCTACTGATTCAGTGTCATCATAACTATGGTCACTGGTATCAAGATCATCAATATCGATTATGGATAATTTATTTTAGGTGCACTTATACCCATGAAAAAACTTTTCATCACAATTGTAGCACAACCCTTGGGTGCATCACGCATCCATTTAAGCAGTGGCTAAACATTTGGGTGTAGTAGTGGGCGTAACAGGTTTTTTTTCATGATGATTGTTGACTCTAGGAGGAAAATATGGTTTATCCTATGGAAACTTAGATATCTTCCTTTGAGCTAAAAATTTGGACTCGACCAAACGAGCCAACTAGATAGCCTGCATCATGGATTATGGTTTAAAAATTATGACCTTAGCTTGGAGATCTTCCTAAAACCCACTAATAAAACAACTCATAAAGAACCCTTTAATAAATCTTGTAGTTTTATCGACCAATCTCTCAAATTGAATATCGAACTATCGAAGTTTGTTTCAACTTTATCAACTGTATTTCTACATCTTTTTGATGTCCATGAGTGCCACTTGCCATTTAAGATGGCCTTGAAATTTTTTACTAAATTATTAAAACTGGAAGTGTGATTTATGGAGTTATTATTTTTAGTAAAGGTCCAAAATTTAATTTGGGAAATGGTTTGCAACACTAATTTTAGGATAGGGTCCACTCCGATGGCTGCTTGATCTGGGCACTCAATGAGGAGATATACTTAATTTTTTGACTTTTTGTGATGTCCTGGTTGATTGTGAGTTGATATCAAGGTAATTTATTCCACTTGGATTTAAAATTTCACCAAGGATTCCTTAAGGGTCTTTGGTGTAGAATAAAAAGTATCTTCTATTCCCCAAAAATTGGATCAATTTGATTTACCATTGAAACGTTATGGCCTTAGAAAGAAAAATAAAAATTACAATTTTAGGAAAATCTATGCAAAATTTGACCAGAGCTACCAGAGATAATTTTGTCTGGGAAAAATTATAGAATTAACTGCTAATTTTTTGAGTCATTCTGAGTTTTGTGTGAAGATATATCCCTAATTTTTTAGCTCTAGGTCACAAGTGGGAAAATTAGATCAACTATCTTGGATCTGTCAACTCATCACCATGTCACTGTCCTATCATATGTATTATAGTTATGAACATTGACGATTTTGTTTCTAACCTTGAACACCTATATTTCTGGCTATTACAGTTGACTATTATTGTTACTATTACTGACATGCCTATTACTCTCACTGACTAGACTGTTACTACCACTGACTTGATTATTACTATTACTAACCTGAATGGTGCTGGAATATTATAGACTGTTAGAGACACTTGTAAAATCTATCCTAACTTTTGGCGTATGTAAGGTGTGTTCTTATGTGATAGGGAAGTCCTCTATATTCTCACTTTTTGGAATTGTGAATGTAGGTTTAGTAGAATAGGAAGATGTGTATTTTTGTAGGTTGAAGTGTTTAACAGAACTAGGGTATTCTAGGTAAAGGAGTATATAACATCCATAGGCCCTCTGTTATACTGCAGTGATGAACAATAGTGCTCGGACCAATATTTCAGGCCACTACCCAAGGAGAATTCCACACATACCCTTGAGCACACTATCTGCCTCTTTGATAGTATGATAGGGTAATCGTCTAGGATATTTTGTCCCGTGGAATATGGATGATATAAGGCCAAAATGCTTCCTACTAGATAAATTTTTTTAAGCCTAGAATGGTCTTTCGATACACCTGAGGATGCAGGAGAGCTCAATTTCATGCACAAGTGCTCTCTAAGGCCTAGGTATTGGAGCCTGATTGCCCCTCACTTCATTAGATGCTTTATGGGCTATCTAGCTTAGCCAATAATGATAGATCCTTCAAAATGTTTTAAAACCCATGGAAAAGGGTTTATAACCTACACAACAACTAAAACAAAACTATATTTTTGTTTTTTTTGTCAAAAAAAATTACTATATTTTTTTGGAATTTTCTTTAATAAGAAAAATATAAATAAAAAACACACAAAAAATTATACCTAACAGGTAGAATGGATGACAAGAATCATCGTAGTTGCAGTAGAACTCGACGTTGGAAAGGACTTTGATACCACTTGTTAGGAATATACTATTGAAATAAAGCTCACACACACAAAATACTAAAAGATAATTGAAATGCATGCAATAACATAATAATACTATGCAGAAAGTAATTGCAAAATGGAACAATCTCACAAAGAAACTCAAAATCGTAGGCCTCTTTGAGGAGGCATCCTCCTTAAATATTTCATTAACTTGCAAAAATATGATTCATACATGGCTTCATAGATTTTTAAAAAAATACTTCATGCAAACCCTAACCCTAGGCTCAATAGTGGCTTACATGCAAAATGCCACTCGAGCTAAAATATTCTACCAAATTTTGGTTATAATATTGATAACGGTTACATAAAATGGCCTCACTTACCTAGGAGCATAACATGCCACGTAAATTACACAATAACATTATATATGGGATCCCTCACATTGGAAGTGGGTCATTACATAATAATGAGAATTACAAATAATTATAGGATTGGATCCTAACAATAAGAGTTTAATAAGTGTGTTCCTAAGAAGGTAGATAGTTACGAAAATGATCATATAGCTGATTTATTTTCAAAGGATGAATTATTTGAAGTGCTTAAGAAAATAAAGGATGTCAAATATTCAGGCCTTGATGGCATTCCTATTGATTTCTACAATTTTTTTGGGATACTATGGGTAATGACTATACTAAGATAATTTAAGAAGTGTTTGAGAAATGCTCATTTTTTGATCTGCTTAATCAAAGTTTTATTGAGCTTATCCTGAAGGCTAACAAAAAATATACTATGGGGGGATGAAGACCTATCACTCCCTTAAATATTTCCTATAATATTGTGGCTAAGGCATTTGCTATTTGCTTTTGATATGTTGCTACTAGGATTGTGATACAAGAGCAAGAAGGTTTTATCATGGGTAGGTTCATTCTTGATATGGTCCAGACTGCTTGGGAGACTTTGGAATGGTCATAGGAAAGTGTGTAGAAAGCCATTATGCTTAAGATTGACTTTGAAAAATCCTATGATCAAGTGGATTGGTCATTTATTTTTACTATGATGGAATGGCTTGGCTTCAAAAAATGAGTAGTGGATAAAATCAAGGTCTTATTCACTTGTGCCTCTACTCAAGTTGTAGTCAATGTTAAGCTCACTAGTTAAATAAGTATTTTCAAGTCCATTATATAAGGGTTCCATCTTGCTCCCCTTATATTTGTTATCACCGCTAATGCTTTGGGTTATATATTGGAATCAAAGAGAGGTACAGGTTTAATCAAAGGGATTGATACTCTTGGAGGTCCTATTTTGAATAATCATTTTGCAGATGATTCCCTTACTTATTTTCAGTTGGATATCTTATCACTATATAATGTCAAAGGTTGCTTGGAGTAGTTTTGCAAATCCTCTAGAGCCATTATTAATGAATAAAAATCAAACTATTGGCTAATGGATAGTGACACTATTCTAGGATGGTGAAATTATTGGATACATAGGAATCCTATTTGGCAAGTCCCTTTATTTGAAGGGCATGTGGTATAGGTGTCTTGAGATATTTGCAAAGAAATTTTAGTTTTGGAAAAATAAGCTCATATCCTTTTCTGGTAGACAAATTATTGTTGGAAAAATATTACAAGCTTGTCATCTTTATTATTCTTATTGTTGTCTACCCAATGCTTCTTAGTTTGGAAGATTGGAAAGGCTTATTCGAGGCTTTCTTTGGTCTAATTTCGATGGCTCCAAGAGAATACCCTCTATATCTTGGAACAATTGCATTATTCCTAAGGAGGAAGGTTGTCTAGGTCTTTCAAATATTTAGATGCAAGGTAAGATGTTGGCAACCAAATGGATAATCAGATAATTGGAAGGGGTTGATCCTTGGCAAAGGTTCTTGAGATATAAAATTCAGAACTATCTTCATTTTGATGGTTTTAAGGAGGATTTTCATATTGAGGATATTGTATGTCATCCTATTCAATTTAAAATATAGGGTTGTATCCTTATTAAGAGGATCTTGGAGGCATGGAAGATGATTGAATCTATGGTTTATTGGGCATATATGGAAGAGAATAGAGGCTGGGTAATTCCATATAGGTCTATTTGGTTATGGAAATACAATGGTATGTATACATCGAACCTTCCTCGTATTAGATGCAAGAGGTTGGTTAAGATGGGAATTAAGAAATGGGTAGATTTATGGGATTCATGAGCCACTAATTGGATTAAGTATGAGGATATTTACAAGAATTTTTAGTTGAAATCTTTTGAAGGGATGTTATTATTTATATTCATTCTCTTCTTACGTCTGAACAACAATATAAGTTAAATGATGGTTTACCTAGCCCTATCTCGCATGACTGGAGGTGGAACTTTTAGGGGAGCATTATTTCTTACAAATCCACTAAGATTTAAAAAACTCTATTGTATAATAATTCTTTGTATATCATGTTAAATAAACATTGGGATATTGTATTTCTAGAGAAGAAATGGAAGAAGAAGCTAAAGAAGGTATAAAAATTTAGATTATCTACTCAATTCAAGTTTTTTCTTTGATTGATTATTTTTCAAGGTATCCATTGCAAGGTAAGGATGGAAACGTGGATGAATATATCAAACCTCTACTGTAGTTGTGGCAAAAAAGAAATTGTTAACATATCTTTTGGGATTTTAGTGTAGCAAAGAATGTTTGGAAAAAATTGAAGTGGACCTATTATCCTATCCTAGGTGATAAGTGGAGTTGGAAATTGGTTCTCTTAAGAGATGCCTTTGGTTACCCTCAACATCTTAGAGGGGTGTGGACTATTATCATAGTGGAAAATTTATATGCTATTTGGAAGATGAGATGCAGTTTAGTTTTTCGAGATGAATCTATTTTTGCTTTTGGAATTGTGTCCAACATTGTTATTGATATTCAGTTCCAATGTAGAGCCTTTAAGAGGCTTATAGTCAAAGATCTCAAATAATGCTATCCTTAGTACAAGTCAGATGGTTGGATGTCCTTGAGTAGATTTTTGTAATCTCCTACGATGTCTTGTATTTTTATTTTTTTGTATTAATATAAGCAATATTAAAAAAAAAAAAAGTGATGAGGTTTGACATAATTAATTAAAAATAATTGAATTAGAATAATAAAAATAACTCTAGGGTATTCGAGGAAGGGAATCACATCGAAACATAAACCTCATGTATTAATAAGTTTTATCATTACCAATTTTATTACATAAGTCTTGAATTATATAGTATTGCATTATCTATATTAAATATTTTATTATTTGGAACAGTTTAGATTGTAGCATAGTTTAATTCATGATTGAAAATTATAATATCATAAGTTTATTCAAAGAGTTGTATGTGTCATCACATCTTGAACCTCAAGGTGCATATCAATATTAAGCTTTACATTATTTAAATTTTGTTTTTATTAGTAACTAAAATTTAGATTTTTATGAAGATGTAAACTTACTATAGTGGTAAAGGCTTTGGACTCAAGCCCGTCATCATAAAAACCTATGTAAATTCATTGAATTTTTTTTTTTATATTTTATTAAAATTTATACATACACATGCTTATATCAATATTGATATCAATTAAAATATCAGTTAATATTTTATTAAAAATATAGATCATTATAAAAATCTTAAATTTATACATGGAGTTGAAATTAAAAAGTGATAGAGAGATCCTGATCATTGAGGATACTGAGTAGGATCATCATACCATCATGGATAATCACATGTTTGTTTTTTTGTGGCTTGTGTTCTATTTTTGCTGACGTGGATTTATCCTCTAGAGCTATCCTTTTTTTTCTAATGTGGTTTTCTCTTCCATGTTTGTGGTGTTCTTTCCCCTTTTTAATTGGTAGTTTTTTGTTTTAGCTTCCCACTATGAGGTTTCCACTTCGAATCCCCCTTTTATGGATTCCTTTGTAAAAGGTTTGGGGTCTCTTTCAAAACCCCTTTTTATCAATAAAAAAAGTGAAATAGGGACTCCAAATACTAGAGGCACAAAAAATCATCAAATTAAAATAAAATAATAAGTAAAGTATTTTTAACACCATTTTCACCTAATATTTATGGACATCTTCTTTGAAAATTTATTCTGCTAAATTATAATTTAGACTTAAATAACAATATATAAAGTGTTATTGTATGTTAGCATAAAAATAATGTCATCAATAAATGCTACCAACTTAGATATCTAGAGTATATATATCTATTATATATTAAGAGACATCAAATTCAAGCCATTTATCTTATATGTTGAGGTATCAATAGATATTTGCACTATAGATATTTAAGTCAATTATATTAATGAAGAGTTAATCCCACACTATCATTCCATAAATAGATCTAACATGAATTATTTTAAATGTAAGTATTTATCATACACGATATCTACTATAATAACCATATTACAAATATAGGATCATCACATTACAAATAATATAAGTCTTGCTTTGTAATTGAATAATTGTATATCTTATGATTTTTTATATTCATCATTATTGGTTTCCAAGATCCTAAAGAGAATCAAATAAATAGAAGAGGAAGAGGCTATCGAACCAAGAGGAACGATAGAATATGGATCCCATCCATTTCATATTCCTTTTACTTTTCTTTTAAATACCATATTTGCACCGATATACTAATCAAATATTTCTTAGATGAACAACAAAATTTGGTTCTTTTTAATAAAAAAATTATATACTAATTCAAATAAAAGTTTAAATAACATTATATTTTATATTAAAAATTTAATAAAAATTAATAATTGAAAATAATAACAAATAAAAACTAAATACATATAAAACTCTTTATGTATTATATATTAGTACAACCAAATGAATTTACACTCGAGACTTTGAAACAATAAATATAGGTCCAATATTGAATCCTTGAGGTACAATTGTACTAAATAACCAAAGTATGGTTAGAAATCATATCTTAATTAAACATATTTGTAAAGGTTTTTTCATATAACTTATTAAAAATGTTAAAAAAAATTAAACTTTTTAAAATTATTATAAATATTTCCCTAAATTAAAATAAATCTATTCTATTACACAACTTTTTTATTAAAACATATAATATTTACAATGGCAATGGTTAAAAAAATATGTAAATTTATAAAGGGTGAAATACAAAGATAAACCATACTCAAATATTTACAAACGGTTACATAGTTCATGGTGTTAACTAAAATTCCACTCAATATCTTGTGCTAAGCCTAGGTAGATCCATACATGAGGGAAAATAAAGTTATGCATAGGAACCCTATCCCCTCAGTTGGACTAAGTAGGGAGTATGTCTCTTCCAATGATTATTTTTATTAATTAAGTCCTTTTCCTTATTAACCCTCCTGTTTTAAAAGGTAGTTAGTTGTTAATAGGAAGAGCTCTCCCCTATTATAAGGTAGTTTAAGGGTATTGTTAATGCTATTCAATTGAGAGACTCAATTCTTATAAAAGGTTAAATATCGTATGTTGAGAATGTGTTTCAAAGATAAATCTTGTTTAAATTTATAAGTAATAGAAGTATTCATGTCAGATCCCATATTTAAAATAAGTTATATATAAATATATAAAATATAGGGACTTTGATGGGCCTATCAATTATTGTATAGTTTGTAATGCAGAGAGAATCTTATGACAAGAAAATTGCAGATGATATGATGATGATGAACACTACATCCATAAATCTTGTGATTCATCCAAAACTATATTATTTTTATTCGATATAATCTATTTCTGTGGCATGTTTAATAGGATCAATGGGGTACCTTGCTACCATAAAATAAGCTAAGCCGATTAAAAAAAAAAAAAAACAAAGTTTTTGAAGAAAAAACGAACCAAAAAAGGAGAAAAAATTAAAAAAAAATTTAACAAAAGTGAAAAACTTTTTTTTTAAATTTCCCCACAAAAAAAAACCAAAAAAAAAAGGGGAAACAACTCACTTCCTTGATGGAGTGTTTTATCCCTTCAGTATTAATTTTAAGTATGGAGTGCATGCAGAGGGAAATTTGGGGCACAAGTATTCCTCACTAGGTACCAGATATTTTTGATAATTGGGTCCCATTCTTCTATGAGGATCAATTTTACCCTCGACCAATATGCCTTCATTATTTTTTCTGTATGATAAATGACCGCCTTTACTTTGTAGTTTTAGTGGTAGTGAGGGTCCCACTGAACTTGTTAAACGTGCCATGAAAATATACTATATGGAAGAAAAATAATTATAGTTTTGGATGAATTGCGTAGGATTTTTATGAAAAGTTGTAAATAATTGATAATCATTCACAAAAGTATTATCTTGGAGAAAGGACATTGTTCATTGAAGGCCATTTTCATAGTAGAGATATATAGGCGTAAAATTCCCATAATAAGTAGATCACAAGTCTTGGTTGTTAAATCTTACCTGAGCTTAAAAAAACTTATTTTGGATACATTTTTATGTAAAAAGAAAGCAAATATCTTTAATTCATGGCTACATATAGAATTGAATGAAGTTTCATTGTCAGTAGATTCACAGCTTGAAGCTTTCACTCTTGCTCATTCATGAAAACAAGAAAACCTCCTACTCCAACTCTAAGACTCCAAGTGGAATTATTTATCCACTAATGTAGTATATCCTTAGACCATATTCAGTCATTGAAATTGACCATGGAAAATATGTCACTATGGTTTACAACAAGACACATATCCCTATTGTGCTTGTCACATTCATTTTGAAATTTTTGGGAACTCCACATAATTTCACTATGCATACCAAGATGAAAAAGCATTCTAAAGAGTTTAGAAAGAGATATCCATGCCAATATATCTTGAATACAGTTTAGAAAGAGATATCCATGTCAATATATCTTGAATACAGTCATGACTATCCAAATAAAACAAAACATTAGTATCTACAAAAACACAGTAAAAAAAAAGTTGGATTTGCAAGAATGCAAAGACAAAAGTAGCATGCTCTAATTTATAGTTTTTGCAATAGTTGTATGGAAAATTATTAGGGTTTTATTTTTGGTGGGATACTTGTATGTTTGTTTGTCTCTCCTCCTCCATGGTTTAGTGTTGGTGGCATACTTGTATGTTTGTTTGTCTCTCGTCCTCCATGGTTTAGTTTTGGTGGCATACTTGTATGTTTGTTTGTCTCTCCTCCTCCATCCAACCTTGGGTCCATGGTATTAGTCTCTAGTAATTTATTTAGAGCTAACATCCCATTCATTATTATATTCGGATTTCCAATTCTAAATAATTTTAATAATTAACATTTACTTTCTCTTTTTAAATTCAAGTAGTCACAAAACAACATATAAATTATTTTTATCAATATAATCCTTACTTGAACGTTAAGCAGTTATAAGGATTTAAAAAACCAATTTCCTTATGTATATATAAAAAAAATGGTATGAACCGTTATAGGGAGCACCCTAATATTTGAACTCAAAAATACTATAAATGTAACTGATTCTCTAAGTATATATACCTTAATTTTTTTTAGATGACCGATTATTAGAGGAAATATGGAGTCACATGCCCAAACTCTTGGTTAACATTAACGATTTAGAAAGTAAGAGGGTCAAATCCACACATATGCCCAAACTTGATGTTAATAAGAATAAAAAAATTCATAAAATAAAACTAAAAACTTACATATTTAAACCTACAAACTTCAATTAAATGCCCACGTCATTAATCCCTATCATCTAATTAAATCATGAAAACTACCTGCACGCATCATTACTTATTTTATTTTGCATTAGAATATGTGTCACTTTTAATTTAATTTCTTGTATGCTTATGAGTACTCCGTTTTAATAAATTAAATAAAGAAATAAATAAAATTATTTATATGTTAATAACCCTATTAAATTTTATATTAATTACTTTTATTGATTTTATTTTACTTTATGAAAAAAATTTATAAACAAAAAGTAAATTACTAGCATTAGGCATGTGAACAACATTCACCCGACTTTGGATGTTAGACAAGCTGACCGAGGGAGCATAGGTGGTCCTCTTAAAATGGAACAAGAAGGAGAGCCAAAAATGGAAGATTAGTCTAGTTTGTAAGTTTTGAAAATGATTCATTTTATAATGTAGTTATTAAATTGTTGTTTATGTTTGTAACAAATTTTTTGAAATTACAAGCACTATGTTTCAAATTATTGTGATGGTTTCATAAGGTTTTCTTCATGGATATCTTGTCCCAAATTCCATTTTGATCAAGTATTAATTTTTCAATAAGGTCTGAAACTACTATGTTCTAATTGTGGGGATGTTTTTCCTATGCCCAAAATATTTTTTTTCCTTATAAATGAGATATTTTTATGGAATTATATGGTTGTAATAGTCTGATAATGGGAATTTCAACCCAAAATTCAGGTAGGTTGAGAAAATTTTGTACGTGAATGTTTCTTTTTCATGGGATTTTAATTTATGGTACGATGATCTGGTACTTAGAGATCTTTTGATTTCTGAAGATTACAATATACTGTTGAAGGAATTTGGTACCAAAATCCAAATTCTATTTCTTCTTAAAGAGGATGTTTCCATTGATTTTTGTAAATACTTATTTGAACAAAATGGAGAAGGTGGTTTATGTTTATTGGGATGTTGCATGTGTCACATAACATTTGATTGAATTTTGCTTTTGAGAGGTCAAAATCACATAGGGCTATAAGCCCTTAATAATATGTTAGTAGAGATCTTCTTCGGTTTCCTAGGTTGATAATTTGGCTTGTGAGTTGAAGTCCAAAATTTTTAGTGTGTTATATTATCTATGTTCTTGAATATATAATGATTTTATATTTACTAGGTTGTGAGTGTGTTATCTTATCTATGTTATTAAATATATAATAATTTTCTAGTTGTTGGGATGTGAGTATTTGGCTAAACTACTAATTATTTAAAAATATTGAAGGGTTTTTATTGTTACATAATTATTAATCTACTATAATAAACTAGTTACATAGGGGTTGATCATAAAATGACTTTTTGGACTCTGGTTAGTGGTTGGGAAAACCTTGTAAAACCCTTGATACATTGAGGAGAAGCCACATGGATATGTGGTGAAGATCTATTGTGAAGCCAATCTAGATTTTTTCTTGGCTACTCGGACCAAATAAAATGTTTTCTCTTGGAAATTTAAATGATCCCCACTAGGTACCCTCAATTTAAAATACCTAAAACCCTCTTGAGTAATGATGTGGAAGCCTTTGATGGATAATTTATGAGTTCACTTTTTTATGATAATGTATTTAGCAACAATGGATCAAAGTGGATTCAAGGGGTCTAAAAGTGAAAGATGAAGTTGGATACCCATCATTTAAATTTTTAAATAAGGATACTAGGTAGGATTTGAAGCATTGGGATAAAGAACGAGACCAGGTAAAAACATTTTCGAATTGTGAAGCCCACAGTTTTTGTGTTTGTAGTTTTTGGTGTGATTTCTTTTTCAAAATTTCTTGGATCATTGGGTTTAGAAGAGACGTTCAGAATAAGAGAACAATATGGTCATAGTTTTATGGATAGTATGGTTTGGATAGTGAATATTTTAGATGACCTAACTTCTATCTCATTTTTTAAGTTGCTTTTATTTTCTAGGACCTTTTTTTGGGGGTTGTAATAGTGACAAAAGAATTTTTTAGGTTCTTGAATTGGCTTAAAATGTTGTAAGGTACAATAATAAAATGAGGATTGTTCCCCATAAAATTTAACTAGTTATGAGGAATTATGAGGAGCTAATAAACCTTCTTGGGGTATTCACCATTGCTAATGGTGGATTTTTACCGAATAATCACCATTACAAGACTAAACTATAATTAAAAATACTTAAATAAAGCCATATGCAAGTCTTTGGGTGTGGATTTGTATAAAAGCATGAATTATAATGAAATAATAGAGCCTTCATTGGGTAATATTGTTGTAATTTAGTCCTCTTTATTTTTACGTGTAAGGAATATGTTGTAAAGAGTGATATATGATCCTAAATTGGGAAGCCTCCCCCTACTACCATCAAGTAGTTGTATAGTATATAAGGTAAGTTTGCATCTATCAAGCGATTCATAGTGTAGTTATCAGATAAGTACCAACCCATGAAAAAGTTATTACACAAGGGGGTTGCATTCAATTAGGATGATGAGTATCAATATACCTTTGAAAAATCAAGCAATATTTGGCTTAAGCACCAGTATTGGCTCCTTCTCAACTAGGAGTGTCACTCTATTTATATATCTTAGATACTAAGCTTGCATTGGGTATCATGTTAGCCCAAAAGAATGAATTGTAAAAATAATAGGCTACTTACTATATTAACTGCACCCTGGTCAACTATGAAATTATATATGCATATGTTGAGAAGCTATGCTTAGTAGTGGTTTTTACCACTAAAAATATATATAATTACATGCTCAATGATACAACATATGTAGTATCCAAAGAGAATCCATTGCGATATATGATGAGTCGTAACTATCATAACAGTTGCACGGTGAAATGGATCATGCTATTGACAAAACTTGACATCAAATTTATTGGAAAAAAATCAATTAAAGGTTAGGTCATTGTCAATCAACTCATAGAGGCTCCTCTCTAAGATGATCAACCTCTTAACATAGAGCTTCCTGATGATGGAGTATTTCAAGTGTCAGAATTGCCTGATCCTGAAGAACATAAATCATAGGCTGGCATAAGTTTATTTTTTGATGGCTCTAAATGTGAGCAAGGGGGTGGAATGGGAATTTTATTTTTCACACCTTAAGGGACTTCAATACCCCTATATTTCAAACATGATTTCCCATGCACCAACAATAATTTCAAGTATGAAGCTCTGCTCAGAGGTCTTTAATTGATAATACTCATGAAAATAACTAATCTCAATATTTTTGGTGATTCCTTGCCCATAGTGAACTAATTCAAGGTAATATACCAATGCAAATATCTAAAATTGCAATAGTACAAAGCCCTTGTGGATTAAATTCTGATGAAATTTGAATAGTATGACATTGAGGCACTCCCTCGATCATCTGCATATTTTGTGGATATAATGGCCTCCTTAGTGTCTCTAATACCATAGAACCCTACTGATGATATAATGATCATTCAAGTCAAAATGCTGTCACAATTCATGATTAAGCATGAGAACATCCACTCCACACCATAAATACACATGATTCAAATTGAACCTTCTCATGAACGGTTCTCACAAATGCACAATCACCTAACTAATATCTCTTGGGAAACTTTATTCCCTCAAACCCCTTTTGATAGCAACATAATGCTATATTTACAAGTTCTTTCCCAATCAAAATTTTCTAGGGATGAACTTCAAAAGGATCAAGAAATTCATACAATTGAGGCTTCTTCAAATCAATATTGGTCCACTCAGATAAAAGATTACCTAAAGCTTGGTAATATCCCTTTTGTGTTGTTGCATGTTGCCAAACGGAATTTTAAGAAAAAGCAGTAAAGTAAGTATTACTATGAGACATTTTGTATCATTGAATCTATGAGGGTATCCTCCTTCATTTCTTAGAGTATCAATAGTCTATTTGGGTGATCGCCCAAGCACACTATGATACATGTGGTGGCTATTTCAATTACTTGGCCATCACAAATTTCATTCTTCACATGGGCTATAACTAGCCAACTTTAGAGTGGAATTTCTATAATTATGTTAAGAAGTACACAAAGTGTCAAAACTATTCTAATTTGATGCATGCACATTCTCAATACTTACAACCAACTCAATCGATTTGGCCTTTCTCGCAATGGGGTTTTTATTTAATTAGAAAAATATCACCCTCTTCCTCTAACCATCACACGTTCATCATTATGGCCACCGAGTATTTCACAAAATGGGTGGAAGTGATTTACCTCACCACTACAACTGGACCCTGTATTGCATAGTTCATGTTACATAATATCATCTATCGTTAATGGTGGAATACGAGTTGTAAAATTTGTTGAATTACAAGTTAATTATATCAGTGGATTATCTACCATGACTTTCCAATATGGTTCCCATAAAGAAGCCTAATAGGAGGATTCATATTTGCACTAAATTTTGTGATCTAAAAAAAGCATGTCCTAAGGATGAGTTTACATTACAAAAAATCGATGCCCTAGTAGATTCCATAGTAGTCCACAAGATGTTATCCCTAAATAATGGTTTCTTTGGATACAACAAAATTCATATTAATCTAGAAGATCAACTCAAAATGGTGTTCAAAATGCCTTGGGAGATATTTTGTTATAATTTCATACCTTTCAGTCTCAAAAAAACTAGCACTACCTACCAATGTGCTATGACTTACATCTTCCATGACTACATGCATAAAATTTTGGAATATTACATGGATGACTTATTAACTAAATATTTGTTGTTCCATGAGCATATCGATGTATTGTGTAAAGTCCTTGATCACCTCATCAAACACAATGTTGATACTAATACCCAAGAAGTGCATCTTCAGTGTCACATATAGAAAGCTATTGGGATTTATAATCTCTAAATAAGGCATTGAATTTGATCCAAACAAGGTCAAGGCAATGCTTGAGATGCCTCCCCCTACTATCATCAAGAAGCTATGTAGTCTGTAGGGTAAGGTCGCATCTATCAAGTGCTTCATAGTGCAGTAATAAGATAAGTGTTGAACCATGAAAACATTACTATACAAGGGCCTATGGGGTTGCATTCAATTAGGATGATGAGTGTCCAACCACCTTTGACAAAATTAAGCAATATTTGGCTTCACCACTAGTATTGGCTTCTCCTCAACTAGAAGTTTCATTTTATTTGTACATATCATATATTGAGCTTGCATTGGGTATCATGTTAGCCCAAAAGAATGAATTGAATAAAGAATAGGCTACTTACTATATTAGTTATACCCTGGTCAACTATGAAACTAAATATGCATATGTTGAGAAGTTATGCTTAGAAGTAGTTTTCATAACAATCACATGATGAAATATATTATGCCTATCATAATAGTCACATGGTTAAATGGATCTTTCTATTGATGGAATTTGACCTTGAATTTATCAAAAAAAATCAATTAAAGGTTAGGTCATTGCCGATCAACTTGTAGAGGCTTTTATCCAATATGATAAGCCTCTTAACATAGAGCTTCCCAATGATGAAGTATTTCAAGTGTCAGAATCACATGATCCTGAATACTATGAATCATAGGTTGATATGAATCTATTTTTTGATGGATCTAAGTGCAAGCAAGGGGGTGGCATTGAAATTGTATTTTCACACCTTAAGGGGATCCAATACCCCTATATTTCAAACTTGATTTCCCATGAACCAATAATAATGTCGAGTATGAATCTTTGCTCATAGACCTTTAAACGATAATCACCATGAAAATAACTAAGCTCAAAATTTTGGTGATTCCTTGCTCATAGTGAACCAAGTCAAGAGAATATACCATTGCAAATTTCCAATATTGTAAGCCTAGAAAGCCCTTATGGATAAAATTCTTATTAAATTTGAAAGGTATGATATTGAGGCACTTCCTCAATCATATAACCATTTTGCAGATACAATGATCTTCTTGGGCTCTCTAATCCCACATAATCCTATTGATGATATAACAACCATTCAAGTCAAAATGCTATCACAATATGTGATTAAGTGTGAGAACATCACTTCATGCCATAAATCCACATGATTCAAATTGAACCTTCTCATGAACAGTTCTCACAAATGCACAATAGCTTTAATAACACTACTTGGGGGACTTTATTACCTCAAACTACTTTTGATAGCAGCACAACACTATATTTACAAGTTATTTCCCAATCAAAATTTGCTAGGGATGAACTTAGAAAGGATCAAGCAATTCATGCAATTTATGCTTCTTCAAATCAAGATTGATCCACTCATATAAAATATTACTTAAAGCTTGATAATATCTCTTCTAGAATATCACATGCGGCCAAATGGACTTTTAAGAAAAAAGTGGTAAAGAATGTCTTACTAGGAGATATTTTGTATCGTAGAAGCTATAGGGGTATACTCATTCATTGCTTAGAGCATCAAGAGTCAGTTTGGGTGATCACCCAAGAACACGATGGTACATGTGGTGGCAATTTCAGTGGTATGGCCATCACAAAGTGCATTATTTGGATGGGCTATTACTAGCCAATTTTAGAGTGGGATTGCTGCACTTATGTTAAGAAGTGTTAAAGTGTCAAATTCATGCTAATTTTATGCATGCACCTTCTTAGGCCTTACAACTAATTCAATTGGTTTGGCCTTTCTTGAAATGGGGGTTTGATTTAATTGGTAAAATCTCACCCTCTTCCTCTGGCCATCACATGTTCAACATTACGACCACCGAGTATTTCAAAAAATGAGTGGAAGCAATTTCCCTCACCACTACGACTAGAATATATATTATGGAGTTCATGTTACATAATATCATCTATCATTTTGGTACTCCATCCAAAATCATTTTAGATAATGGGCCACATTTTAAGAATGAAAATATGTAAGCTTTAATAGCAAAATATAATATCCAACACAACTTTGCTATGCCCTATTATCCCCAAGCAAATGGGTAAGCTGAGCCATTAAACAAAATTGTGATTGTCATTTTAAAGAAAACTATTAAGTATAATCATAAATATTGGCATATGCAATTACCCCTTGCTCTGTGGGCCTACCACACTAGTATTCAGACACCCACTGGGACAACCCTATTTTCACTAGTGTATGGTAATGAGGCAATTATGTCCTTAGAGATAGAAATCCCATCACTATGCATATCCATGTAAGAGTTCATCAATGATGACACTGCATGATAGGATCACCTAGATAAACTAACATTACTTGATGATTAATGTGTTAATGCTCTAAAGCACCTACGCATTTATCAAGAGTAACTTAAGAGAGCCTATAATATGAAAGTCCATCCTAGAGAATTTTAGGTTGGTGATCTTGTTATAAAATAAAGCCAACAAAATTATAACTTGCCACCCTATCTACAGGACAATTTTACGATAAGCTGGTTAGATCCCTTCATTATCACTAGTCATATTAGACCCGAAACTTATCGCCTAGCCTCTATTTAAGGAATTGAGGAACTTGAACCCTTTAATATCATTTATATATGACCCTTTTATGCTTAAAGTGTTGTAATCCAAAAGTCCCAAAGGTTCCATAAACCCTTTGGTCACCTAAAAATCCCCAAAGGTATCCATAAACCCTTTGGTCACCCCAAAAGCCCCAAAGGTATTCATAAACCCTTTGGTCATCCCAAAAGCTCCAAAGGTATCCATAAACCCTTTGATCACCCTAAAAGGCCCAAAGGTATTCATAAAATCTTTAGTCACCCAAAAATCCCCAAAGGTATCCATAAACCCTTTGGTCACCCAAAAATATCCAAAGGTATCTATAAACCCTTTGGTTACCTAAAATACCCCAATGGCATCCAATAAGCCCATTGGTCAACTATATATACATATATATTAATTAAAATCCAAAAACATCATTAGATCAACAAAAATACAAAAATATTGTATTACATCACATTGCATACCTCCACATTATACAATCACTTGCATTAGGTAAACCCATCATTGCACTTTGCATTTAGAGTTTCTCATACATGTCTAGCACCAGGTCTATATACTAGACATCCTTCAAAATCAACTTTGTCAAAAATCATTTAGTCACACCCATCTACATTACAACTATCATTTCCATCCATTTCCAACCTTTCGTATGTGTGTATGTTTCCCTTCACCTAGTCATTTGGTATAGGGTATCTTTAGGATTTTTTATCACTCAATCATCTCTAGTTTTCTCTTCAAATTTTATAGAAAGCTATCCCAATTTTTAGAAAGTAGATTCTTGCTTTGACTGTACCTTGTATATGTCAAAATCACAATATATTCTCACATTAAATCCAAGTGTTGCACAAGTAAATATGAAACCTACAAAGTGGTCCAGGTTACCTTAAGTGAAAAGTTTACCTTGCTCATCCCCTTGTGCACATGGTTCAAAAATGCTAATAATTGACAAAATAACAAGCTCCTCCCTACCCAAATCCTAGAAATAAACATTGGTTTTCACCACTATAAAAAGCAAAAAGTAAAAAAATAAATAGTGGTTATCACCACTCCCAAAATCCCTTGCTCACCAAAACAAAAATGAGAAACTCCCTTGAGCAATTAAAAAATAAAATAAAAGAAGGGAGTACTAAAATTGAATCCCTAGAATTCTTAGCATTTGACAAACCAGGAGGTGATCCTCATTATAGGTTAGGTGGCATCAAACCTACTAGGCAATGGTAGTATCCTTATGTATGACAATATTTCTATCACATTAGCATCCTACTTTTTTGTAGAACAATGTTTGCATACCGATGAGCTAGCTTTTAGTAGCACATACTACCTAGTGGTCTAATCCAACTACGTACAAAACCCAGGATCATGATATTCATAGGGTGATATTCAGTACATATGGGCTGCATCAATCCTGTTTGGCATTGGGGTAACTTTATGGATTATTATAATAATGAACTCACATGCACACACACGGATATTGAGTATCTTGGTCATCCTAGTAGATTCATACCTTGTTAAAAAGTCTTGCATGGTCAGTATACAATTTTTTATTGGTTGACTAAGAGTGTTTGAGTCTCATGAAAACCTCAAAGAAATTCTATAACATATTATCATTAATTCCATTCCATACCATTTTATCATATTTTTTTAGTTTACATTTTTATAAATCCATCACATAGTCTCATGACAACATTACAAAATGAATCAATGAATTTTATATAGTCTATGGTGCTAGCATAGTGTGTCAAATAGTATCCATATTCCATCATACAGATCAACAAATAATACATTTCATTATACACACATACATATCCATAACATTAGAAACATCATATTACAATACATGCATGAATGATATTGCATTCACAAATGTGCCAATAAACTGATCAATAGACATAAATGCACATATTTGCTCACCACAAGGAACTTCATAAAGGACAATTAAGCATATCTACTAGTCCAAAATCTTCAAAAATCATAAAATAAACAAAAATATTAGATAAATCAAAGTATCAGGTGCACCTCATTCCTAGTCATTTACCCTATAGTCAAAGTATCAGGTGCAATCCGACAATATGAGTAAATTACCATAAGGCCATTTGAACCAAATTATTCATTGATGAATTGAAATGTCTTCAATTCAATATCTAAGAAGGTAATTGTGGCTGTAATAATCCATAGGAATGAGGTATGCATTTCATTTATTCTATTATTTTTATCAAAAATAAAAAATTAAAAAAAAAGCACCTCAAAAACAGCAAAAAAACCATCCAAAATGGCCTAAAAACCACCAAAAATAGGTCAAATCCAACAACAATTCACTTTGGATCAAGATTAAACCCAAATTGTTTATGGATGAATTGAAAATTCTCTACTTCAATTCCTAATAATAACAATGTGGTTGGATCACCCCATGGAAACAAGGTATTCAATTCCTATATGCCATGAAATATCACCAAAATCATCAAAATCCTCACAAAATAGACACATTTTACAATGGGTAAAGCTAAAATAAACCCCAACCAAGTCATATGGGTCAAGTGAGTCAGTAATTTTTTCATTGGTTATTTCCTAATTAATGAATTCATAATCAAAATCAATAATCAAACACTCAATCATGCAAATTGTGTTCGTTCAACAAATCATTGGAAAATACAATCACACCCCTGCTTGGGGCAGAAAACAAGAAAAAATTTCAATCAAACAAATACTTGGTATGATGAAGCATGAAGTATTATAGACCTCACCTCTTCATGAACTAAACAATGTCCAAGATCAAGTAAGTCTGACGTAAAAGGTTGTACTTGAATCAAGTTCCTTAGCTCATCAAAAGCAAGGCTTCAAGAATGCATACTCTTTTCATGATTGGGGTATATAAAGTTAGATATTTTTGAACAACCATAATCATTTGATATTTTATTCATCATTTTTTTCTCCAAACTATGCTACACGCAATTAATCCAAAAAAGAGGTATCTATAGAAACTAAAATTACGTCAATCTAATTAGACTACCAAGACAAGGTCTAATTGAAACCGCATGACCCCTTGGTAAACCCTCATAGGTTACATAGTTGTCCTAACCACTTTTTTGAGGTTCTACCCCACTTTTGCTAAGTCGTGGTCCATGTAGGCATGGTCGTCCCACCTAGAGATGACTATAATTCATGGTCATCCCACCAAGGGACAGCCACTAGTAGCCATCCCTAGGTGGGATGACCATGGCCTTGGACCCTTAAAAAGTCAAAGGAGGGATAAATGACACCCAAAAAATACTATTTATCTTGATCATTCAAGCCTGTAATTATGAGGGCGCATAACTCTCCTGCCAAGTTGTAAATTGGAGGCCCAAAATGAAGATTCCTTCACTCTCCAATGCATGACAAGCTTTGGAAAAATGGCGATACTTGCCTCACATGGCCTCACATGCCCATTTAACAATATGCCCTCTTAGGCTATAAAGTGGATTAATTCCATTCAATTTTAAAGAGGATTCTTTGCAATATTTCACCATGAAGTGCTATCGATATTTATTCCCAATTTACTATGCATTTTCCCATGAGATATCCATCAAGCAAAGGAGGTTTTCAAGTGATTCCAAAATGTGCAATCTAGTTACAAAACTGATCCATTCGAGTGAATCAGATTCCCAAATTTAATGACAATAGGAGTAAGTTAGACCCAATCCTAGAGGAATTGATGGCAAAAACCAACAGATTTGGTGGTCGTCCCACCCTAGGATGGCCCCCAAATTGTGACACTCCTAAATGGATCACCCTGGTATGGCCACAAATTGGAGTATAATTGCTCCACTATTTTATCATAGATATATTCTAGATTAGATTATATGCTCTCTATTAAAATTTGGTGCAATTTGGAGTTGTTTTGCTTTAGT
>JAQPPZ010004872.1:0-21123 GCA_028583015.1 Wollemia nobilis
GTGAAAATGATACATGTTGCAAAATCGTGACATCTTTCTGTTGTCAGGCCATGCAGGTGCACCCTGTCACGAAATCATGATGTTTTTTTGCTTTGGGCTATGCAAATGCAACCTATCATGAAATCACAACATTTTTCTCTATCGCTGGGTTTTGTTGCACTTAGCCACGAAAATGTGACATGTCGCGATATCACGACAACTTTTCATTCCATACACTTTGGCTACTTTCTATCATGAAATCGTGACAACTTTCTCTTCCGTTCCATCTGGCTACTCTTGGTCACGAAAACGTGACATGTCACGATTTCGTGACAACTTTAGTGCCTTGCCCTATTTGACTGGTTTGACCGCGATTTTGTGACATGTCACGATTTCGTGACATCTTTCCATTTTGTCTTTCTCTCTCTTCTGAGAACCGCGATTTCATGACATGTCGCAATATTGTGACAATTTTCTATTCTGCTGTATTCTGTTGCCGCCGTGAAAACGTGACATGTCGTAATATCGTGACAACTTTTCATTTCTGGTCGCAACGGAGCAACATGTCACGATATCACGACACTTTTTCATTTTCTGCCGCGATGGAGCAACATGTCATGATATCGCAACACTTTTTCATTTTTTGTCGCGACGGAGCGACATGTCACGATATCGTGAAACTTTTTCATTTTTTGCCGTGACGGAGCAACATGTCATGATATCGCGACCGTTTTTCATTTTCTTCCGCGACGGAGCAACATGTCGCAATATCGCAACAATTTTTCATTTTTGTGAAATTTTGCTTTTTTCCTTGATTTTTAGCATCTGGGCCACTGTGGTCTTCTTTGAAAGCATGCAAAAAAGTTGGTCCCTAATTTTAGGGTGTGCTATGGATCAGCCACAACACACCCCCTTGCTCGCACTTTGAGCCATTGAAGAACAGAGTCATATTAGAATTATTCTCTGGTTCTTTGGGTTTAGGAGCTTTGGATATGACAAAGACTACATTTTTTGAAAGCTCTATGGTTAGAGGTCTACTATTTGACAGTGGTGCCTTAGCTAATTTATCAGCTATGACTTATCCCTTAATGGACTTTTGGATTATGAATTCTAAATTGAATTATGTCAGTAGCATGATCCACTTTGCAGTACATGTATTATGATACGTCTTATTCATCATGTATTGGAAAGGATTTTGTTTGGATATAACATATGTTGTATGACTTAACATGTAGTGTCACAATTTTTTTGTAGCGAACACTACTACTAAACATAGTTTTTCCACATATGCATACCCGAGCTCATAGCTCACCAAGGTTCGACTAATATAATATATGGCCTATTCTTTGCCTTGCATGTTATTTTGGGCTAACATGGTTCCCAATACAGAGTCATTTGTCATTATATATAGTAGAAAAGGCACCTCTAGCCTTGGTGGAGCTAGTATTGGTGGTATCGCTAGGTATTGCTTTATTTTAGTGAAGGCTACTTGATAGTCCTCATCCCAGCTGAATGGGACCCCTTTATATAGCAGTCAATTCATGAGTCAAAATTTATCCGATAACTGAGCGATGAATTACTTTATCGATGCTACTTTGCCCTGAAGGCTTCTTAACTCTTTAATATTGGTTGGAGGATGCATTTCTAAGATAAAATTGACCTTCACTGTGTCAACTTTGATGCCTCATTTAGAAGCGATGAATCCTAGTAGTTTACCAAAAATTACACCAAATACACACTTCTTAGGATTCAACCTAACATTGTGCTCTATCAGGCGATCGAATACCTTCCTTAAGACCTTAGCATTCTCTTCTCGCAGCAATGACTTGGCCAATAAGTCATCGATATAATATTCAAGAATTTTATGCATGTAGTCATGAAAAAAGTATGTCATCGTCCGTTGATACATGGCACCAACATTTTTGAGGCCAAATGGCATAAATTTATAGCAAAATGTTCTCCATGGTGTTATAAATGCGGTTTTATGTTGGTCTTCAATTTTAATCCAAATTTGATTGTAATCAAAAAAACCGTCCATTAAGGAGATCATTTTGTGACCTGTAGTTGCATCTAAAAGAGCATCATTTTTAGGAAACATAAATGAATATTTGGGTGTTGCCTTATTTAGGTATCTAAAATCTGTACAAATATGGATTCTTCCATTAGGTTTTCCTATGAGCACTATATTGGATACCCATTTCGGATAGTCGGTGGAGATTACAAATTCTACATCCAATAGCTTTTGTAGCTCATATTTCACCATAAAGGCTACTATTGGATGCATCTTTCTAAGATTTTTCTTGACCAACTTCTTCATCAGATCTAGCGAAAGGTTATGCGTAACCAATTTTAGGTCTAGACTTGGCATATCTTTATATGTCCAAGAAAACATATTTGGTCTCTCTTTTAGTAGAGGGATGATGGTGGCACACTCATCTGGAGTGAGACTCTCTCTAAATTTAACCTTCTTTGAATTGGTGGGATCATTATTGATATCCACCTTGAAGTTTTCCTCTACTGATATATGTGATCCCTCCTCAAGCTGATGAGGCATAGGGATCAAATGGATGTCATCAATCGGGTTGATAGGTTCCACGTTGGAAGTATTTTTGGAATGATAGACATCATATGCATAACCTACCATAAAATGAAATCATTATAACATTTATTCATTAGGGAATAAATCTTTAGGCTTAACAGGTGAATCAGTGTGATCCCAATATATAGCATCTTTTTTGAGATACAACGGTTTGGATTAATCTGTTGGATTGTGAAGTGGGGTGGTCAAATCAATGGAGACCATAATTATGGAATGAAATTGATCTCCAGGACCACATGGACCAACTTCTATATTGTTGATACAACTCTCATACTCAATATCTAGCTCTAATGACATTGGCACAAATGGGTCCTCTCTATGAGGACTGGGAACTACTGGATCCTCTCTATGCACTAGTTGCAATATGGGATTGTTCGGCTCACAGAGCTCCATGTAGGTAGGTAGACAGGGAAATAATATGTGATAAATCATATTAAAGTTTGGTGGTATTACCCTAATATGAGGATCGAGATTGATTTCTCTTCACATGTCCTCGGTTGTATATGGTTCATGGTGATGATGTAGGTAAGGATGCCCTAAGTAGTCTCTCTCCATTTCATCCTCTTCATCATTGTCATATTACAGTCCTTCATTTGCCCCTACAAGTAGGGGATGATCTGGTAGGTGTGGTCCCATGAATCTCACTTCATGGTCATTGTCACCCATGTCTAGAAAAACTGGATAATTAGTTCGTATGTATGACACTACCAATAAAATTGGCTCTGCTTCTTCCCCTAAATGATCAATTTTGGGAAGGATATCTGTATCGAATCTGTAGGTAGTAGGTGATGTGCATACAAAGGCCTTAAATAGTACCCCTCAACTTCCTCCTCAGATTGATCGCTATTTGAGGATTAATTATCGGTATCATAACTTGGTCCACTTGTATCGAAGGTGGACTCCTCTCCATCATCACTGTAGAGATCTCCTAACTTGATATCACCTAAAACTATGGGGTTATGCCCCTGCACACCTGTGTCATTGCTTACATTATGGATTTGATGACCCAGGTTGCCTCTGGGGTTCTATTATATATTAGACTACTCTAGGATCCCTTCATGATGCTATTCAAGTGGCTCAGAAGTGATGACAGATACCATCGTGTGAGTCCTCCAGAAGCTATAAATATTAGGATGATATGGGTTGAAGTCCACATCATCCCCTAGACTAAGGTACAAGTGATCTAAGGATGCTATGAGCAAATCATCTTGTCCTTGTATTTGTAACCCTAGCCCAAACCTATCACTCGCTAGCTGATAACATAGTTTGAACAAAGTTCTATGCCCTTGTTCAAACAGACCAAGTTCGTACCCATGCTAGTGATACAACTCAAAAATATACATGGAGTACTCTGGGTTAGATAAATAATGAATATTTACTATGAAATGTTTATCACTATCTTTATCCATGGGCTCTCATGTTGGAAGTTGATCTAGCCTAGCGTATATAAATTTAATCTGATTAGGTGCCTCTCCTAATGGTACCATCGATCCAACTAGATAACGATGAGTAGGTGGTCAACCTATCTCTTGTGTAGTCTCTAGAATCAGTCTGAAAGTTACATTATGTATAATGTACTTTCCTAATCTAGTGTTGGCGAGATGTACAGCCACTTGCGATGCGGATGACCCTATTGATGATGCAGGATGAGGTACCTCCTCGGCTATGTCTTGGGCTTCATCTACTTCCATGGGGATGGAAGCCTCCATAGATACTAGTTCAGGCATTTGTTTCTTCTATTTTTTTCCCACCTTCACCTTTAACTTCCTATCATCCTGAAGCATCACCAATGTAGTCAGTTTTAGTGAAGTAGTAGTAGTGTGCTCAGATCTATGTGACATAGATATTGATGGTTGAGCATGTACTGTTGGTTTGCCTCCTAGATTTTTAATCGGTGATGCAGGCCAGATTTCCAGGCATGTTGATGGAAGTATCAAACCCCCAAGAAAATCCTCTAGGTTCACTAACTTGAAAGGTTTTTCATTTGATGACACTACGTGAACCCATCCTTCATGTAGATATTTTACACATTGGTGTAATATAGAGGGAACACAATGCATTTCACGAATCCAAGGCCTCCCGAGTAGGATGTTGTATTACATGGCCCCCTTGATCACATGACATATCATAGAGATGGTCTTTAGGCCTACCTGCATAGGTAGGATAATTGTGCAAACCATTGAGCATAGGGCATCATTAAATGGTCTCAACATGAATGTGGTGGGCACAATGTGTGATTTTGGTACCTTTAGATTATTCCTTAAATGGTACATGATTGACACACACAATGATATGCAATTGCGGGTCAATCATATCTATAGGAATCATCTCAATTTCATGATCATAAAATTGAATCATGGGCTCCATCATAGTAAAATTTAGTGTAACTTTGTAATAATAATGAGTTGTTCTTCTTATACTCTAGACCATATTCTACACTACCATGAATGTAGTGAAGAACACACTTTACTACTTTCTAGTGAGAGACCTTTGGTTCCTGCATGAATAGAGAAAGATATTTTACAACATAAGTATAGCGTGCCATCTACATATTGGTTAGATAGATGAGGCTTCCAATCATCTGTCTATATAGCGTGCCATCTACCTATGGTGAGTCATCATACCGTGATAACTGAAGCCCTGATTCCATCGATGTTGCTTTGGGCTTACAATCAGTCATACGATATTTTTCTACTAAATTCTTGGCATACTTTTTCTGAGTCACCCTTAGATTGTTCTTCTTCTATTCTATCTCAAGGCCAAGACAGTAGTGGAGAAGTCCAAGATCTATCATATCAAATGACTCTTTCAAGTCATTTTTCATGACAATCAATTTCTCTGAATTTCCAGTGATGATCATATCATCTACATACAGTACAAGAATCACTATTTTAGAACTTGTGTTCTTGATATAGAGATTTGCATCTGATGGACTTCTCTTAAATCTATGCTATAGTAGGTGACTATCCATTTTGATGTACCATGCTCTTGGGGCTTGTTTTAGCCCGTATAATGATTTGACCAATTTGCAAACTTGTTGCTCATGGCCTGACTCAAAAAATCCTAGAGGTTGAGTCATGTATACCTCTTCTTTTAAGTCACCATTTAGAAAGGCACTTTTTACATCCATCTGATGTAATTTCCATCCGAACTGTGCTGCCATAGCACAAAGAACTCGAATGGTGGTCATCCTTGTAGTGGGTGCAAATATTTTCTCATAATAAAGGCCTTCCTTTTGAGCATAGCCCTTTACCACAAGATGGGCCTTATGCTTCTCTATGGTACCATCTACCTTATATTTTATTTTGTAAACCCATTTTCAGCCTATGGGCTTCTTTCCTTTAGGAAAATCGACCAGCTTCCATATTTTGTTTTTAATGAGGAATTTATGTTTAACATCCATAGCTGCCTTCCATTGAGGCTGACTAAGTGCTTCATCAACTGTAGAAGGTTCATTTTTATCATATGAAGACATGTAAACCCTATCCTCATCAATTTACATATCATTTCCACTTTATAAATCTCTATCAATAGAAAGCTATTAAAAATTTGCACAAATATCATCAACTGAAGTAGATGCTTCTGCCATTCTTTGTTGAGACATGCTTCATTTATTTGGATTATTGAGAGTGAGATATAGTGATGAAGTGAGTTTGTAATCTCTCATAGTACTTGTATACCATTTAGAAGGCTTTTTTTTTTGTGGAGGAGGAAGTGGTTGTTGCTTCTCATCATCCAGGTATATTGATGTAGTGTTAGGTGTGAAAGCTTCATCAAACACTACATCTCTACTAACATGTATTTTCTTAGTGAATGGATCTATAAATCAATAGCCTTTTGAGAATTCATCATATCCAAGAAAAACACATTGTAGGGTCTTCTCATCTAACTTCTTTTTTTCTCTGTAGGTATATGCATAAATGCATTACACCCAAATAATCATAGATGAGATATGGTGGGTTTCCTTCCACTCCATGATTCCTGAGGAGTCATACCTTCAAAATCCTATGTGAGTGCCCTATTTAGAAGATATACTGAAGTTGTTATAGCTTCAACCCAGTAAATATGCTCAATATTGGTTCCCTTATGCATACATCAAACAATTTCCATAATGGAATGGTTTCTTCTCTCAGCAACTCCATTTGATTGAGGAGAATAGGTTGTTGTTAACTATATTTTTATCCCATGTTTCTATAAAAATAAGAAAAATTCTTTTGATGTGTATTACCCCCTCGATATGAATGGAGGGTCTTTATGAAACATCTCGATTCTTTCTCAACAAGCTTCTTGAACTACTAAAAATAGTCAAATGCTTCAAACTTCAACTGCAAGAAGAAGACCCACATTTTCCGTGAGTGATCATCTACAAACAATTGAAAATAATTTTTTCCTCCACAAATAGTAGACATAGGACCACACAAATCTATGTGAACTAAATCCAAATGTACCTTAGCTCAAAAGGAGCTAGGTTCAAAAGGTGCTCTATGTTGCTTTCCTGACAAGCAATATGAGCACACTAGAAAAGTAGATGAAAGAGGAGGTAGTCCTTTCACCATTTGATATTTAATAAGTTCTAGTAAATACCTTGAACTTAGATGCCCAAATCTCTTATACCATAGAGAAGTGGCCTCTTTTGTTGTTACTGCCATTGTAGTATGTGTAGAGGTAATTGCATCTAAGTTAAACAAACCATGTTTGTATGAACCTATTGCTATCTATTTTCCTTTCTGAGTGATAAAGCAATGTTTCTTTTCTTTGTCCACTTTGAAATTGACATTCATGTTATTTTCCAGGATATGTGGAACTGACAAGAGATTATTTTTCAATCCTGGTACATAAAGAACTTTTTGAATCTTACATTCTCCATCTGGAAGGGAGATAGAAACACTTCCTTCTCCCTAAACTCGATAGGTCTTATCATCAACAATGGTTACCGGTCTACCTTCTCAAGCCTCAAATGTTTCAAACTAGGACTTATCGTCAGTCATATGTTTACTAGCGCCTGAATCTATGTACCAAACAGTATCCTTTTAAGGGGAATATGTATGTGTCATGAGCACTTTGTGTGCTCGTTCAAAGTCCAAACTAGAATCTTCAATGGCAATATATCCCTGTTGCTGCTTATTCTTGTTCTTTGGTTTACCTTTACCCTTCTTTTATCCTTGTTCATTGGGCGGTTTGTTCTTAAACCAATAAATTTTGGTTTCATGAGTGTATTTATCACAAATTTTATAATACTACTTCTTCTTCTGAATTTATTTGCCTTTACCCTTGTCTTTGTTGGAAGAAGATCATTTTTGTTGATTCCACTTTTTCTTGCCACTTTGCTTGTTTGAGAAAAGTGCATTGTTGGATGCCTCATCTCTTTGGAGTTGATTAGCTTCTTCAGTTTGAAGAAAATTTACCAACTCTACAAAATTCACTATCCTTCTAGAGACTTGTAGTGAAGTGATCAACATTCTATAGGAGTCTAGAAGAGCCCTTAAAATGATAGAGGTCAGGACATTGTCTTCCACTATTTCTCATAAGGCTTGTAGTTTTATTTTTATATCTACGACTCTACAGAGGAATAGCTCTACTGTCTCTCTAGATTTCATATGAAGAGTATGAAGCTATGTTTGAAGGTTAAGAATTGTTGACTGGTTCTTTCCTTCAAATATGGTTTCTAAGGCATTCCATGCCTCCTTACAATTTTTAGCTTCACTTATATGAGGTTGTATATCATCAGTAATATCTAGCAAGATCAATAATAAAAGTATTTTATCCTTTTTATCATATGTTGTCTGATCTGCTCTTGTTGATGTGGGTCTAAAAATTAGTGCCATCCACTATTATCCACATCTCCTCTATAGTTAAAATGACTTTCATCTTAGTTTTCTAGGCATAATAATTTGAACCTTTGAGCAGTTGGCTCTCATTGAGATACTTGTTGATCATGGCCATGGTGAAGGTTTCAAATTGATATGACTAAGATGACTTTATATTGTAGTATACCCTCAAAAGAGCATATGGAAGATTTTAATTTACTCTTTAAGATATTTAATGGCATCTGCATTAACATCCTTAACAAGGAATGCAAATTTTGAGGATTTTAAGCCAAACAAAATAGAGCAAATTAAAGGGGTAGGTTTTGAAAGACTTATGATTGTGCTCTCTAGGATATTTAATGGCACCTGACTTAACACCCTTCAAGAAGGATGGAAATTTTGAGGAAATTAAGCCAAAAAAAGAGAGTTAATCAAGGTGTTTGGATTTTGACCTTTGATGGGGAGCAAAAAAAATTGACTTTGTTTTAACCTATGCAAGGTTAGGACGATTTTGAGTGAAGTTTGGATTTTGTGAAATGCTTCTTCAATGTTTTATCTGATTTGTTTAATTGCACACAAAAAGCATAATTGTTAGTGCAATAATCAAAACAAGAGAGCAACCCAAATTATTATCACTCTAGGTGTCGGATGCAACCAAAAATGCACCTAGTATAGTCAATTTTTAAGAAAATGTGTCGAGTACAATCGAGAATGCACCTTTCTTGCTTTGAAATATCCCCCCTTTCTCTTTACAATTTTGCAAAAAATAGAATCACAAAATATTACTTGTATCCCCCCTTAATTTTTACAAAATTGAAAAATTTGGGCACTCCTTTCAAGACAAGTCGACACACGACCCGCGATTGAAAGGCTTCTAGACCAGTCAACACACGACTTTGGTTTTTGTCTTCAACACTCAAGCATGAGGATTAAGAAAATAGGTTCAAAATATTTCTCAAGTTTAAAACAAAAAAATTGCAATTTTATGTCTTATATCTCCTTTGTGAAGGAGAAAACAAAAGCAAATTTTGGATTTTGTTGCAAAGAAAATGACCTATGTGCTTCCTCAATGTTGTAAATCTCTTTGTTTTGCAATAGAAGTTTGAGTTTCTATGTCTTGTATCTCCAAAAAATGTGTGAAGAAAACTATAGAACTTTTGAGTAATTTATTGCAAAAATTTGTTGAAGAAATGCTTGTGTTTTGTCTCTATATCTCCATGTGTGAAGAAAACAAAAGCAAATTTTGTTTTGAAAATTGTAAAAAAAATAACCCCTTTTTTTTTGTTTTAATTTTGCAAAATTTTAAAATAAAGTTTAAAGAAAAATATTTTAAAGAGTAATAAAAATATAATTATTTTTGCTTAAAAATCAATTTAAAAAAAATTGATTTGAAAAAACATTAATTATATTCAAAGTACTAAAAAAATATTTAAAAAAAAACTTTAATTAAAAAAAATGAATTGCAAAAAAATTTGTTACCTTGGTGGGCTTGGTTTCATAAACCAAAAAAAGTTTACATTTTTGACCCCGATAGGGATCAACCTCGCGTCCTGGCACGAGGCTTTGTCTTCGTGTTGGGTAGCGAACCAGCCCAGCCCACGGTCGGACATGAATGAAAGTTCACGAAGGCTTTCTTAAGCCTTCATCCATTGTGCTATGATTTCAAAAGAAATATTGGGACTTATTAGTCCCACATGCAGCGCATGATTGAATGTGCACTACATAAAAACAATACTATGCATGTTATGTCTCGATTACCTTCGGGAAATCAAAGAGATGAGCCTTTTTTCTTGACAATGAAGCCAAACACTCCATGTCACATATGCACATGATGAAAAATCAAAAAGTGCCATGTTGCAGCCAATATCCACATTAGATCATTGCCAGCTCATCACTTCTTAGCGCCATGTCAGCTTAGTCACACATCGATGCCATATTGTATCAGTGTTGCCATGTCAACTAGCCTTGATTCTTGTGTCCTACCTCTTGGCTACCATGTGTCAGGTAGATAAGCATCCAAGTGGCATGCAAGCATGATGCATGTGGCTTCTAGATGGTGTGTAGGGAGGTTTTGAATGATGTTCCACTTTAGATTCTATGATCGTTCAGAGGATCTTCTACGAGCAGGCCTAGTGGGCCTACGCATTGGGTCCAATAGGTTTTATGAGCATTCCAATGGTCCTACATGCCACGTGTGAGTCTTACAAGCAGCTACAAGTGGTCATGTGGGCCTACATGATGTGTGTAGGCCTAGTGGGCCTACACATCATGTGCGGGCCTGATGGGCCTTCGTGTCATGTGTGAGTCCTATAGGGCCTCATAGCATACATGGGGGCCAGTAGTGTTGGCTCCTATGATCTGGACCTATAAGCTTGTGTGCCATGTGAGGAGTCATTGAGATCCAAAAAACACCTTGGGATGCATGCGTGGATACAACAAGCCTCACGATGCAGAAGATTCAGTAGGGAGGAGGCAGCACAGATGCCATGGTACCAGGTGGAACGAGTGATGCTCATGTTATCCACCCTAGCAAGGATACCAATGTTAAACAATATTAAACAAAGTGCAATTATTCATTAACTAACATTAGCAAAATAGGACTAATGTTTAAATAGGTTACAAAATAGGAATACTAACTTAATCTCCTTAACCCACGCTAACAAACGCACTATAGGAGAAGTAGAGTTAGGTTTGGATTTGATAACCTAGGATATTTAGGATTTAACCTACCTAACATTAGATATTTAAAATAGTAAATATCTACATGGTAATTAGTACAAAGTAAATGTAATAATCTACTAAAATAGTGTAATGCAATATACTAGCTTATTGTACCCTAACATCACCATGCCTACGAACCCTTGGGTAGGTTGTTCGATGTGCACTTGGTTGACCTAGCCAACGTTATTACGCGATGCCTCATGGTTTGGTAATAGGTTTTTGTAAATCCCCATGTTCTGGTTGTTAGGTGCCTATGGATTACTTGGTATTACAAGCTCACCCTTTTCAATAATGTTTTGCACAATATGATTTAAGAACCAACATACCTCGATGTCATGGTCCTTCACACGATGGAAGATGTAAAATAAATCATCCTGATACCACTTCAACTTGGACTGATTCAGATTGACTAGGTTAACTTCGGGTAGTTTGATCACCTTAGCCTCACATAACTGGTGGAATATTGATGTCGATTATTCCATTAGAGGCATGAATTGGCGAGGTGGGAGTTTTTCTTTATTTTTGACCTTATAGTTTTTATTGCGCTTTTCATACTGTGTAGGAGGAGGTTGGGACTGATAATTCTATTTTTACTGCCCTTTATCCTCTCTCTGGAGGTTTAGCACTACCTGATTGACATGGGCCTGCATGCCCTTTTGCTTTGTGGAGCTCTTCTTAGGCCCCTCTTTCCTGTTCTTAAGCTTCAAATTGCCTTCTTGCAACTTGATGTCTTCAATTACATTGGCTTGCACCAAAGCCTCCTCAAATTTTGAATGCTGCTGCAACTACAACAATAGTGAGATGTGCTTGGTATAAATCTTGGTGAATATCTAGGTTAATTTCATAGCAGGAATAGGGAATGGTAGCTTTGCCATCAATATTATCCACCTATTTTTGTATTGTTCAATTGGCTCATCATCACGTTGAGCTAGCATAGCCAAATCAAAAAGGTTAGCCTATTTCTTGATGCCAAAAGAAAAGCATCAACTAGTTTCTCAAAAATGGTAATGATGTACCTCTTTTACTAATTGAACCACTCTCGAGCTGGGCCTAAGAGGTTCATGACAAATGTGTGTAAAATTAAGGTATTATTGCTCATTATTTGGAAATAGACATCCAAAAATCCCATGACATGCTCCTGTGCATCTTTGTCATCTTTAAATTTGTCTAACCTGGACATAACACAATGTTTAGGGTATGCTAGAGTAGGTATAGAGGGGTCCAAAGGCTCATTATGAATCTTTCTTAATGTCAGCTTTTGAAGTGTCATGCCTTGTCTCTTAATAAATTTTACCTTCTTAGCTAGGGCTTTATAAGCCTCTGAGGATAAGAAGTCCTCCTCCCTAAGCTGACATGAGGGTGGTCTCAAAGGTACATTCTTCCTCTGTCAAGGTGGAGGTCATTGCTCTTCCTCCTCCTCAACTTGGGATTCTTTAGGATACTCTTGATTGTTTCCCTCTCCCTCTTATTCATCTTATTTTTTTTGCCTCTCATGTTCGAACGGTGCTGGCCATTCTCTTTGATGGGCACTAATATAAGTATGAGCATCCCTACGCTCCTACTACACATCGAATTATGAAAAATCCTTCCTCTGAATGCACTTTCTATTCTCAACATGAGTAAATAGACCAGCCCTGGATAGCCTATCCTCCTACTCTACACACTCCTTTTGGGTAAGGATGCATTCCTCAATCATGCACTACTCATATAGCCTTTGTCTAATGAGCCTCTACACCTGAATATTCTCATCTTCAATGCACTACTTTTCTAGGTGAGCATCCTCCAATTGATATTAGAGGAGCTATCATCACTGCTCAGATACCAGTCTATGTGATCTATCAAGGTCATTAGCTATGACAGGCCTCTAGTATCCATACTCTATGCAAGCGACCTTATGGGTTATGTACCCATCTAATTGATTTATGATTATTTTTCCCTTGTTTATAAAGATGGTATTGGCATCCTACTGAGCTCTATGCTCTATGCCACCATGCATGGATGGTGTATGTGTTACATGAGGGTGCTTATAATCCTCTCCATGTTCTTTAGTAGTCCTAATAGAACCCCAACTATGCTCACTTAGAGCATGGGTGGGTGGAGCCGAAGGCTTATAGCTTAGCTACTCAAGGATGTTATCGAAGCCATATAACTATCTGGATCTCCACTGCTCATGGTGGTGTGCCATTGGCTCCTACCTTAGCCATATCAATAGTGATATTTCATTTTTCACCACATGGGGAAGTCTGCACAAGCCTATTCTCAACGACGGTCCTATCTGCACACCCCTAAATGGGCAGGTCTCGATCATGTCTATACTCTGAAGGTGGAGCCCTGGATACTCTTGCAAACCTATGACGTAGGGGTACTAACTTGGATCCCTGTATAACATACTCTTCAACCAATCCTATGGATGCATGTGCAATGCGATCTTGTTAATGGCTTTTGAGTTGAACACCCTCATGTTGAGAGGCTCCCTACTCTATTCTATGTCTAGAGGAATACACAGAAGCTCCTCTAATGGGGGTACACTCAATAGGTTCCCCTATTATAGAATTATCTCCTCTAATGCTCACCAAATGATGTTAGGGAAGTGCATGTGGGTGAGTATTTGACATATGCTGATGTGAATCTATTAGGGCTTGGTCATGGGCATCAGGCTTATGCCTTTGTCAACCACCCTATGTCTCCATCATGGTGCACCTAGTGTCTATATTTATGTTGTTTCAAATTTGTTGTATCAGTATAGAACTTATCATGTTTTGAAAAGCATTAAAAAAATTTTAAATTCGTTTCCCACAACCCGCCCCAAAAACCCCGCCGCCCCCCCCCACAAAAACCCCCCTTAAAAACACCCCCACCACAACAGCCACACATAATAAAAACAAAAGAAAAAAAATTTGGGAATATATGGGTTTTCAAAGCAAGGAAAAAACAAAGCAAACAAGGTATACAATGGTGTTTATCTCATATTAATTTTTAAAAGTGATCCCTAGACTGTTTTATGTTGTTTCAAATTTGTTGTATCAGTATAGAACTCCTTATCATGTTTTGAAAAGCATTGAATGATATTATCGGTTTAAATTGGCTTTCACCTATATGCTCGTAGCTCAAAAACCTGGATGTGACTTCTAGACCATGTAAATCCCCCATGTGTGGTAATGAAATTCCACACCCAAACAAGGAGCATAGGTCCTACCATATCCTCACCTAATCTCACCTAGTCAATGTTATACCCTTTGAAGAGAAGTACATGCAAATTTTTTGGGCTACGAATGGTTCTTGGATTTGGTATTGGTCTAGTATCCAAGGGTACGTAGGATTTGGACCAATGGATGGAAATCACCTCCACCGTCGTTGAACCCTACTAGTGGTTGGATGCCAAGCCCAACTCACCAACTTTTAAGTTCCAAGTGGTGTGTGTGGTTCATTTTAATTTGCATAAAATAAAAAATGCATAATACATCACAATGACTGTTTCCTACATGTAATGTAAAAAGAAACATTTTATATTCAGATATGCATGCTATACTCTACATGATTTTTCAACAATGCAAACTAGTATGTAAATGGCCACTACTTGGGCCTCATACATGCAAACCCACACACAATTCTAATATAGCACGTTGTATTCTAGGACAAACTACAATCAAATGTCCATTGTTCCTAGCAACACCTATCGAACACTAAGAATTTGATAATCCTAAGGACTTAGTTCCTTTTAACCTTATTTTTCTAATTATCCTACTTAATTTACATTTTTATAATTCTATAAAAACATAGACAGCGAGAAAAATGACAAAAGGTGAAAATGGGGCCTACCTTAGGTCTTCATCTAATTAATATTTGGCTCCCTGCTATCTAGTGTGCCTGTTGTAAATTGTAGCTCTGGTCTATGGTCTGCATTGTAAACCATGTGTTGAACCTATAGTTCAATTTTTGGCCCATAATTGATAGTTATGGTCTGTACCTGCAATCCCAAAAATACAAGAAACATTAGTTAGATCACTTATTTTTTGGATTTTCTATCATGATCACCTTCTGAACTATCCCAAAAAGTGTGTACCTATCTATTGCATTAATGGAAATCAACATAAAAGCATGACAAGATAACAAGATTGCATGAATCAAATAAAATGTGTGTTTCTTTATTGATATAGCCAATGAATATAGGTTACAATATTAACCCTCTTAGAGTCACCCAAATTTTGACAAATTAATACAATTCCAAATCCGCCAATAGGGTAGGCACAATACTATTGTTTTTCTAAATAGTCACAAAATTCTCTAGGGTGGATTTAACCCTCTTCTTTGCATTGAGGAAGGAAATTGGTGCTTGAAGTTCCTTTGAACCTATTTTTTGCGATCAATAAACAACAAAAGAAAGTTATATAAATAGGTAGCCTCTCATGATGAGGCCCTTTGAAGGATTAAAACATGAAAAAGCCATGAAAAGCATATAATCAATAAAGGATGTAAAATTTATCTAAACTATGCCAAATTGATAAAGATTCATGTAAATGCATAAAGGAATATTACAACTAAGTATTGAATGACCTAATTAGATGAAATAGAGCATGAAAGCATAGAAAGAAACCATTCTTGCATATTCTACACTAATGTAACAAAATTGATTTAAACCTTAAATCTATCGGTCAGAAATCTCTAAAATCCTAATTAAACCATGCAAATGTCTATCTAAACCTAATTAAACAATCTACAAAAGAAATAGTAAGGAGATATTACACTTATTGCAAATCATAGATTTGATGAGTGGTATGCACTATAAACTATGGTTGAAAGCTATGGTAAGCAACCAAGTAGTTTGCCCTCCAATTCCAAGGGCAGTGGGCCTAATCCTTCTTGTCAAATTGATGATCAAGGGTCGCCTCAGTGTCCTCTGACATATTTTGCAGTTGAATTTTTTGGTAGGGCCTCTGTTTTCCCAAATTTGTGTTTCTTGGCATTCTAGATCCCTAGGGAATCCATGGCCTAATTCATCATGATTCTTAGGTTAGCAAAGGGATAGCAATAAATCTCTCTCTTAGTGCACTCAAATGAATACACAATTCGATAGGGCTTCACTACTCTAAACTTCAATGCTTCATTGATTCACTATTTTGATAGTGCTTCGCTATCAAAAATGCTCTATATCATTGCTCTAATTTTAAGAGGTACTTATAAGACTACCCAGGGCTAGGGGATGGTTTCATGGAGAAGCCAAGATCAAGAAGGGGTGGTTAGGATAGTTGGATTGGAAGATTCCATCCTTTAACCACATTCTTCTAGAAAAATAGTCATTCAAACTGATTTGGCTTGGATGAAGGCCAACTAAACTTCATTTAAGACCACAGGTGACAGCTACGGTCTAGACTATAAATCGTAGGTATCTACCATGGTTCAATTTTTAGACCATAGGTCTCAACTATGGTTCAGAATAAATAGGCCAAGGACCCCAAATTGAGTGGCTAGAACCATTGCTCTATCTTGGAGTCTATCCAAGATCTTCCATATGGTATTTTATCATATCCATATGAGTAGTCACCCTCTACATGATGCATTTTAGGTGTCTACAATTAAAATACCAAGGGAGCTTGAATTTTATGCCTCCAATATCAGTCATATAGTGGCCTAAGTAGGCCCCCAAACACTAATCAATTTTCCAAGGGTTTTGAAGTTGTTTTGTAAGTTTTAAAGCTATTGGATATTTTGGGTATAAATTTACCTAGGAATAACCACTGAATCAAGTAAGTGCTCTAATATATATTTTAGGATGTTTGTAAAGTGTCTTTGTTCTTTTTTGTCAATTTTTGTTTTATATTTAGATCATAAATAAAAGGAAAATATTTGACTTTATTTCTAGGCATCAATAAATAAAAGCATATAGTTTTGCATATTAGGTTAATTTTATTTGTGCATTCTCTTGAAACCTTGCTAAAAAGGAAAATATTTATTTACTTGTAAATTTTAGGGTTTTAGTCCTTGTTAAAATTAAGAATCATTCTAGTAATAAGTTCTTGTTTACTTTCATTATTGTTTTCCCTATATTGTTCTTTAATTCTTCCTAGTTTAGATCTTAGTAAGGCTAAACATAGGTTCTTATTCAATAAACACATAAAAAATTTCCACCCTAAACTTGGAGTGAGTCCTTAAACTAGTCCTAGTGAACCCTTCAATCTCCTAAGCCCCTAAGTGTAGAGGAGGCAACATACCCCTGCGATCACCTTAACTCCCAACAAATCTAGTCAAGAATCATATGTGGTGGGTATTTTTCTCCCCTTTATAGAAGGAAATGAATCCAAAGCTCTTAAAATAAAAATTTCAATCAATGAATATTCTTCAAAGTATTATGAAGATACTAATATTACAAATAATATAGAAAAATAGGATAGAAGAGAAAAAAATTCAAATATACTACTAAGCAACATCAAGACCAGGACATAAAAGAATAGAATAAAAAAATAGAAGAAAAAGATCAGGAAAGTTACGATAAAGATATTCAAATAACAATGCCAAGATCCAAAGTAGTGCCAAAGCAAGTTCTTGAGAATAAAATTAAGAATCAAGACTTAAGACTAAAGCCTTCAATAACCAAATAATGTAATACAAGTGGGTATTGGATAATATTACATTATTTAGTACATGAAAATGTACCCCCAAGGTACCTTTATGGTACACATGTAAATATGTAATGGATTGGGATTTAAGTCTATAGTTTAGGAGAGTGATTTATATTATCTCTTTTATGTAATTTTCTATGTGTAGGATATGCACAAGTGTTATGTATGCTACAATGCAAGAATGTAATAAGAGAAAGTGAACAAGTTTCATGTATGTAAGTGTACAAATATGTAATATGAGGATGTGTACAAGTATCATGTATTAGGAGTGCATGTAGAAATATGAAAGTGCTAAAGAGTTAAGTGTACATGTAAGTAGTGAATAAAAATTCATGTATACAAGTGATAAGATGATAAGACAATGGTCATGGATGTTGGTAATGGGAAATATATGATATATTATTAATACAAGAATGATACAATATATAGGTAGGAGGCCTATATGATAACATGAAAAGTGTCAAGGACATATGTCATAATTGATAGACAAAGTACACATTAACTCTAACATTCCTCCTTAATATGTACTTTTCTAAAAAAGAACCCTAACATCCTCTTTTATTATATAATTTAGTCTAGGCTCATGCTCTTTGCACTTGGATCTCCAACTATGAACAATGCTAGATCAATGGTGTATACATCTTAATCTGTTGCTTTAGGGTCAAAAATATAAGTGACTTAGGGTCATCTTGGGTGCCTCAAGGTCAGCCAATTCTAGGTTTGTTACCTCTGCAGATCATCCTCTAGGTATGTCGCCTCTCGTAGGTCATTGACTAGGTTCACCATGTTTATCATCCCCCCTCATGGTGAAACTCAATCTGAAGGTTTTGGTATCTACTAAAAATTCACCTTAATACAAAGTAAATATGAGCTATGAAATATAATAAAAAATGAGCCATATAATCCAAATATGGATGAGAAGAAGAAAGAAGAGAATAGAATCTTCTAAAGTGTCTTCATTTGTAGTCTTCAAAATTAGATTCGAAAAAATCCTTAGATAGATTCTAGGGTGTCTATGTATATAGTCCCTAGAGTAGGTATCCTTATGGTAATTACCTCAGCTTACCAAAATGCATGGGTAACCAGCTGCTACATCCACTAAGTATGATAGAGGAGAATACTAGATACTAGGTTCACCTACATAGAGTTTCAGGTTCTATCAATAAGGCACTCTATAATACAATAATATTTGATGCTAAAAAATGCATATAGAACTACCTCAAATAGAAAATTGGATACCACCAATGTGTTCATATCAAAAAAACCTTTTCGATGATTATAAATACCCCTATATTCCACTCTCAATGGGGCCTTCATTTTGTGTAAAAATAATAAACATTATATCAATTTCCCTTGTAGGGAACTTACATGGGCCATGTGGGAAAAATAAAATTGGCATGTTAAAAATTTTGGTTGGTAATGTTAAGAATTTTCTTTATGCGGCCATCATGTGAGCACTTGACCACACATCAAACCACACCAAGGTTCTATAACATACCTTCCAATTAAAAACACATACCTAAAAATCAAAATACCCCTTCCACCTCCATGTGGACAAAGAAATGTAGTATCCCCCATACATTTGAATATAATGCCCCCCACTTTGACTAAATAAAGTCTAAAGGTAGCCTTTCCAAAAAATATTCCTCCATTAATAAAAACCCCATGCATGACATTAAAAAATAAAATAAATTGGGAAAAATATTTTAAAATTTCCACCATCAACATGGAAAACAAGTCAAAATTTTAATTACTCCATAGATTCCTTCATCACAAAAAATGTGCCTTCCTATAGATGGACCTCATGAGCAGTGCTGCCATAGTGAAGGTTTGACAACAAAACATGAAGACTGCAATGGTACCATTCTCAGATCAAATTTTCTACCAACGATGTCACAGCCAGCATATGTCCATCCTCCATGCTTCTATCAACCACATGACCCTCCTTCAAACTCAAGCTTGGTTGTATACCAAACTCAAAAACAAACTAACCACACTGGGGCGAGCACATGAAAAGGCAATGAAGTATCATTGATGGGCATTGATGTCTCTGTGTCTTCACTAGCAAGAAATCTCCTAGGGATGTCTAATGTGTATTTCCAACTAAACCATCAACAGTAAATTGTACGATCCTGAGAAGCAGACACCTAATCTACTTGCAGCATAATATCAACCGAAAAAACCATAAATGCATGAAGAACAAGGAAGTAACAAAATCAAGAGATCTCTTTTATTAATTATTTTTGAAAATTTTATTATAAATTGGTATTTCTTATGGATAACCCATTTGATACAATGATTACAAGTATATATGGACCCCTCACAAGGGGATGGTGCACTTCGTAGGCCTCTCGTATTTGTACACAAACTTGTAAAAGGGATTACTAATGTCTTCTTCTCCTTCACTTTCCTAGAAGGATTTGATGCTTTGAAAGCTTTGACTTGGTCTTGGAACCTATAACCTATGTACAATTGTTGACACCTAAATCGTATAAATCAAATAAGACTAGCAGTACATCACATATGCCCTCTTATCGACAACATATGACCCTATTGGCTACCCCTATAGGCTAGAAAAAGGCTTACAAAAGGTTTCAAAACTTAGTTTGGAGGATTCCTAGAAGTTTAGGGAAGTATTGAGGAACCTCCTGGTGACCGTCCCATCAAGTCATGGTCATAGTTGGTGACCGTCCAAACCAGGGATGACCATTCATACTCATCCTTGGGTGGGATGGCACCTAATTGGACCCTTGAAAAAGTCAAAGGACATACTAAATGGTAATCAAATACTACCATTAACATATCCAATCACCCCAAATTGATTGGGGACCTACAAATGGATAGTGAGATAGTATATTGGGAGCCCCAAAGGGGTAACATTTCCCTCATCAATCAATGACAAGATTAGGACACATGGTGTCACCTGCCTCGCATGGCCAAACATGCCATTTTTTCCTAGATGCCCTTTTTGGCTATAAAAGGAGGTCCAAACCCTTATTTCAAAAAAGGAAACTTTGATGATTTATGCAATGAAGTGCTACACAAATCAACCCTCACTATTTACAAACCAAAACTCGCCCTTTCCTTAGCCTTGAAACCCTCTTCATCCGAAGGTGATTTCATGGTAAATAGGCTTGATCTATCAATCCCAAACTAGCCAACTTGAAGTATTATTTGGCTCCATCTATCAAAAACATCCCTACCCAAGTTTTGGACCAATTTCCATAGGCATAGGTGACAAAACTAAGGCATATTTGTAATCGTCCCACCTAGGAATGATAAATAGTATGTGTATGTCACATCTAGGTATGGTCACCAAATAGATTATAATTTCAGATAAATTCCTTCATAGACCCCTTTGGAATGTCTAGAGGAGACTTTGGTCCAAATTTGAGGTAAT
>JAQPPZ010004873.1:0-223571 GCA_028583015.1 Wollemia nobilis
ATTAATCAAAAATATAAATTTATTCAAATAAATATTACCCGAACGATGCACAGAGAATCTCAACAGTTCGAAGAATGAATTGAAATAATAAATCAAATCTTTAGTAAGCGTATAATGCCACTAGGAGGGCAGGTCCCGCCGTAAAGGCTAATGCGAATTGTAATAAGAAAATAAAAAACACGATGATCTAATTTAATGAAACTATCTAATATATATATGAATTTTTAACTCTTGGAATGCCTAGCCGACGGCTAGGTTTGGTGTGTAACATGACTCCCCTCCTCGGAAAGCTTTGTCCTCAAAGCTGGAAATGTCTGGAAAATACTTTCAGGTTCCCATGTGGCATCCTCCTCTGGTAAATCTTGCCATTTGATGAGAAATTCTTGAATCTGACGTGATCTCAGTCTTCGTATTCTATGTTGTAGTATATCTTCAGGTTGGAGATGTATGCGTCCTTCCTCATCGAGCACTGGTAATTCTGATTGACCTTGCACTTTCTGACCAATTACTTTTTTGAGACATGAAACATGAAATACCGGGTGTATTCGTGATGATGAAGGTAGCTCTAACTGATAGGCGACTTCTCCAATGCGGCGCACAATTTTGTAAGGACCATAGAATCGTGGAGCCAACTTTTGGCTGGACTTTATCTTTAACGATGATTGTTTGTAAGGTTGCAACCTTAGGAAAACCCAATCACCTATATTAAAAGTTCTCTCTGATCGGTGCAAGTCTTGTTGTTGTTTCATACGATTTTGTGCTTGGACTAAATTTTCTTTGAGGATGGTGAGTGTAGACTGCCTTTGTTGGAACCAATCATCCACTTTGGCTACTTTGGATGATCCTTGTACGTAATCTGTGACGGTTGGAGGCTTGGTGCCATACAATGCTTCAAATGGAGACATCTTAATTGAGTAATGGTAAGAAGTGTTGTACCACCATTCTGCCAATGCTAACCACTGGCTCCATTGGTATTGTTTATCTTGAGCGAAACATCTTAAGTATGTACCCAAACATTTGTTAACCACTTCTGTTTGACCATCTGTTTGTGGATGGTAGGCTGAGGACATGTTTAATTTGGTACCACTAAGTCAAAATAATTCCCGCCAAAAATTACTAGTGAAGATGGGGTCTCTATCACTTACTATATTTTTTGGCATACCATGTAATTTGAAAATTGAATCCATAAATACCTTGGCCACCTTGCTTGCGGAAAATGGATGTTGTAAAGCCTGAAAGTGAGCGTATTTGGATAACCGGTCTACGACTACGAAGATTACTTGTCCTGCCTTCTGACTTTGGAAGACCTTCAATAAAATCCATGGATATATGTTCCCACTTGCCGTTCAGGGATGGGTAGTGGTTGTAACAACCCTGGTGATTTGACTGTTTCTCCTTTATTGCGTTGGCAAACTTCACATTCTGCTACCCATTGTTTGACCTCTGCTTTTAATCCTTTCCAACAAAATGATTGTTTGACCCTTAAATATGTCTTCAAAAATCTTGAATGTCCTGTCGATGGAGAAGCGTGTGATTCGTCGAGGATCTTTGATTTGAGTTTTGAATTATGTGGAATGTAAATGCGGTTCTTCTTCCGGAGGATTTTATCTTCATAAGAGAACAAAGGGTGTTTAGAGGACCCTATGGATAATTCTTGAAGTATCTGAGCAGTTTCGCTATCGGACAACCATTCCTCTTGTAATTGATGCACCCATTGGGAGCAAGGTCCTGAAATAGCGTTAATGGCTACCTCGTCTTCATATTTCCTGGATAGCGCATCGACGATGACATTTTCCTTCCCTTTCTTGTATTCGATGACAAAATCATAGCCCAATAGTTTGGTTAACCACTTATTTTGTTTCGGATATGAAAACCTTTGCTCAAGAAAATGTTTGAGACTACTATGATCTGTTTTTATAATGAAACGGCTACTGATTAGGTAGTGTCTCCATTTTTCTACTGCGTGAAGAATAGCCAACATTTCTTTTTCATATGTTGATCTTCCCAAATTCTTCCCCGAGAGTTGTTTACTTTCAAATGCCAACGGATGACCTTCTTGCATTAATATAGCCCCAATTCCTATTCCGGAGGCATCACATTCGATAATAAATGGTTTGTGAAAATTGGGAGTTGCTAATACTGGAGTTGTACACATGACCTTCTTAAGAGCTTCGAAGGCTTGAGTGGCTTCTTTCGACCAACGAAAAGCATCCTTCTTTGTGAGTGTTGTGAGAGGTGCTACAATCTTACCATAATTCCGTACAAACTTGCGATAGTAGCCCGTGAGACCCAAAAAACCATGAAGTTTCTTGATGGTTTTAGGTAAGGGCCACTCTTGAATTGCCTTAATCTTATTGGGATCGACTTTGACACCCTCGTGTGAAACTATATGACCAAGATACTCGACTTCTTGGACACCAAATGAACATTTGGAACGTTTGACAAATAGCTTTTCTCTGTGTAAAATGTGAAGGGCTTTATCCACATGATGTAAATGGTCCATCCATGTTTTGTTGTATATGAGAATATCATCAAAAAAAACTAACACAAACTTACGGAGGAGTGGACGAAACACTTGGTTCATGAGACTTTGGAATGTGGAGGGTGCATTGGTGAGACCAAAAGGCATGACCAAAAATTCGTAATGACCTTCATGAGTACGAAAAGCAGTTTTGGGAATATCTTCTTCTCTGACACGGATTTGGTGAAATCCTGAGCGAAGGTCTAATTTTGTGAAAAATTTTGCACCATGCAACTCATCTAGTAGGTCATCTATGACAGGGATAGGAAATTTGTCCTTGATAGTGAGTTTATTGAGAGAACAAAAATCAGGACACATACGCCAAGAGTTATCTTTTCGTCTAGCCAGAACTACAGGTGAAGAATAAGGGCTAGTGCTTTGACAAATGACTCCATGATCTAGCAGATCTTGAATGATCTATTCAATTTCTATCTTTTGTGGTTGAGGATAGCGGTAAGGACGATTGTTAGGTGGGACACTCCCTGGGATCAAGTGGATGGCATGGTCATGAGATCGTTTAGGTGGTAATCCTTTAGGTTCTTGGAAAACCTCTTCGTAATGTGTTATGATGTCTTGTAACTTAGGAGCAATAATATCCGAAGTTGCTTGAGATTGTTTTTCCAAACAATTAATTTGAGCTATAAACCCATATCCACCCTTTTTTAACATCTTCTCCATACTATGAGAGCTCACCATTTGTGATGGAGGAGTAGTAATGCCTTGTAAGCGAATGACTCGTCCGTTTTCCTTCCATTCCACAAATAATTTTTTGAAGTTGAAGCTAACCGTGTCTAATGTTTCCAACCATTCAACTCCCAAAATGACATCAGAGTTCCCCAAATTCATGACGAAAAGGGATCCAAACCAGGTATAAGTTCCCATTTTTATGGAAACTTGAGATGTGCGACCAACACATTGTGCGTTCACCCCGTTGGCCACTAGAACCTGGAATTTGTCTTTGTTGGAAGAGTTAATGAATAAATTCAAAGCTTTTGCTGTTTTGATGTCGATAAAATTGTGGGTACTGCCAGAATCAATTAGCACATTCACCTTTTTATGGCGAAGAAATCCTGGTACCTTGATGGTATGGTGGGCGGTTAAACCCATGAGGGCATGCACGGAGATCGCCATTGTATCCTCTTCTTTTTCTTCTAGAGTACTTGGTAGTTCTTTTGGCATAGGTTCTTCTGGTTGGTAAGGTTCTTCCTCTTCTCCTTCATATTGATCGCCTTCAATATGAAAGTTTTGTTTTTGGGCACATGCTTGTTCCTTGGGGTGATGAGTGCGACATTTATAGCAAAAGTATCTTGATGGTTGATCATTTCTACGAAAGGAATTGTTGCGATACGAAGGACGACTATAAGTTTCACGTCGTGCAGACAACTGATTTCTCTTCTCGGCCAGCTTAGCTATTCTTATACAATCGTTCAACAAAGTTGGATTGTGCATGTCTACCTCTACTCGAATATTTTCTTTCAATCCATTGCGAAAAGCTCCTACCACTGTGTCGGAACTGAGGTCTAAAGTGTATGGTAATAAACTGGTAAACTCCGAAACGAATTCGCTAACCGATCCTTCTTGTTTAAGAGATAACAGTCTTACTGTGTATGATGATGTAGCTCCTTCATCAAATCTTTCTAAAAAAGAGGTAGTGAATTTTCTCCAGTTAATAGTAGCTCCTTTCTCTCGCTTAAGCCATACGAACCATTGGTAGGCCTCAGTGCCTAATTTTGATGCAACGAAAGGGACTTTATCAAATTCCTTAATTTGGTATAAGTCGAGAATGCCTTCCATTTTGGCTATCCAACCACGAGGATCATGACCCTCAAAAGTGGGCATATCAATGCGTGGAAAATTATTAGGGCCTCTCGGTTGGTGATAACCCGTATCCCTTTCTTGATCTTGGTTATACCGCTGTCTATGATAGCGATCCCTGTAATTATCCGAATTGCCTCCTTGCTGTTCCCAATCGTTATCTTGATCGACATTTTCTTCATTCCTTTGGGCATGGGAGTGATTTTGGGGATTAGTATTGGGATTAAGCTGGTTTTGTGCTCGCACTAGGGTTTTTAGGTTGAGACTAATTTCGTTCATACCCTCTAATAAGAGTCGAAGAGATTCATCGTTGGAAACGGCTGAGTTACTTGAGTTTCCTTGTGTGATGTTTTCGTGAGTTGGAGGAGGGTTAGCAGCCATAGTGTCTACCAGTGGATGATGTGGATTATAACTGCCAATTTTGAAAGGAGAAGGAGAATTTTTTGTACCTGGGCTTCGATTAGGTCTTCTTGCGTTGTTATTGGTCATTTTCGAGCTTGATAATCGACCGTCAGATCCTTTGGTCCACTTTTTGCTCATGCACTTGTTAACATAACCTGCTTAGGAACCTTTGAACTTGGACTGCCATAGAATGTGATGGAATTTTAACCAAAAATTTGGTTTTCGCTACAACTGTCGCTCCAACTGCGACGTGGATTTGAATTTGGATTTGGGCTCCTTCTTTGTGACAGCTTTTGACAATTTTTGACAACTTTGATTGACTACAATTTTAAGACACGACACCGTACTAACCCGAAGATGACGAACAATGAGGACCAAGTGCCGACAGCAAGGACACGCTAAGACACGACACCGTACTCCAAAGATGACGAACGATGAGGACCAAGTGCCGACAGCAAGGACACGCTAAGACACACGGACAGAAGTGAGATGCGAGGAAACGATGAACGGACAGACAAGACATGAATCTGGACACGACACGACGTGAGAACGACAAATGGATAAATGCAACGAACATGAGATGACCGACACGAGATGTGAGAAATGATGAACGGATCGACACGAGACGCGAGAAATGATGAATGGACTGATGCTAGACGCAACGATGGACGGAATAAAGACGACGAACATGAACAGACCTTCTACGCGCGTAGGAGCGCTGGACGTGTGACCGCAGTCACGATGAATAAGGAGTGATACCAAAGTTTTAAATCCTTCCACAACCTAAACACTGCCCATGTGGGACAATTAACACTGCCAAAATTTTTTAAAAAAATTTGTAACTGACGTCAGCGCCAAGGATAACGTAAAAACCTTAAGGTTTTCGAGCAAAATAAACAAAATCATGAATTCTGATTGGCTAACGGCTGCGAGAGGAATGGCAGGTATGTACGCCAATTTTTTTGAAGGCTTGGCGACTGGGAAATGTTACAGTAGCCGCCTGCGGCTGAATGCGGCCTGAGAAGACTACGGAAATCTTGAAGGCGATGGGCGTTGGCTGTAGTGGAAATGCAACGGTGAGTGGCTGTAGCGCCCTACAAAAGATGCCTGTGGTGGTGCTTCATGCTTACGGTGCTTCAGAACCGAAATGTGACAAACTGATACCACTTGCAGAGAGACAAGTATAGGGTCTCTCTGGATTAATCAAAAATATAAATTTATTCAAATAAATATTACCGAACGATGCACAGAGAATCTCAACAGTTCGAAGAATGAATTGAAATAATAAATCAAATCCTTAGTAAGCGTATAATGCCACTAGGAGGGCAGGTCCCGCCGTAAAGGCTAATATGAATTGTAATAAGAAAATAAAAAACACGATGATCTAATTTAATGAAACTATCTAATATATATATGAATTTTTAACTCTTGGAATGCCTAGCCGATGGCTAGGTTTGGTGTGTAACAGAGCTTGATATTGACTCCTCTCCTTGTCCTCTATATTCTTTTTCAAAACCAAATCCGGTCTTGTTTGATGAAGATCTTTGTACCTTGATAATCTTATCCAAGTTCTTTGAGCTTCTCCCAAACCTGTGTAGCTTATCTTTACACTCTTTTACTTCATTCCTTAGTGAAGCTACTTCATGCTCTAACTTTTCACATTCTAAAATATTTACCTATAACCTCTCTTTAAATCTCCTTGTCTTAGCAATTGAGTTGGTTAGATCTTCTATAAGCTTTCCTTTCTCTTTATCACATTCTTGAAATTGAATCTTAAGTTTTGAGTTCTGATTTCTTACCTTTCTTAATGCATTGAGAGTAGAAATAATCTCACCCTCAAGATCAACTTCTCCTTCCTCTTCTTTTTCTATTTCTTCCTCTATTCTTTTGTCTTCAAGATCATCTTTATTCTTTTATGATTTATTTCCACTAGAAGTACTTCCTTCTTCTTCTATTGCCATAATATGACTTTCTTCTTTTGGATATTTAAGAGCATCTTCATATTCATCTTCACTAAAATTGAACCCATTCCTTGTACAACTATCTTCAAGATGACCAAATTTTCCACACCTAAAACACATGAGAATTATTGGTGGCCCTTTTACCTTTTTCTTATCATATTCTTTTTCTAGTGTCAGAAATAGAATTTATTCTTCTTCATTATCTAAGGACATATCATTACTATCACTTGAACTCTTGCCTGCCTTATCTGCATAAAAACTCTTCTTATACTTTTGGAAAAACTTATTTTCATGTTTCTTTTTTCCATACTTGTTTTTCTTTTGATACCTAAATTTTCCTGCTTCCTTGTTCTTATGATCTTATTTCTCATCACCACTGCTATTTCCAACTTCTGTACAATCATATGCATAGTGACCATATTTACCACATTTGAAATATTTAACTAATTTTGTACCTTTGTGTTTTCTTTTTTCCTTGTTCCTTCTGCCATAGTTTTCTTCTTCATCACTAGATGACTCATTACTTGAATCTGACTTTTTACCCTTTATCTTCTTTGTAACTTTAAAATTTGCTTCTTTCTTGGGAATAGAATCCTCTTTTATTCTCATCTCAAAATTTGTGAGAGTTCCATGTAACTCATCCCTTGTCAAAGTTTCTATATCTCTTGTTTCATATATGGTTTAAATATTTTCACTATATCTCTTAGGAAGTGATCTTAAAATATTTTGACAAACGTCTGATTCTTCCACTTTAAACCCAAGTCCTTGCATGGAGTTAACAACCTCATCCACATGAAGTAGGGATGTAGTAATGTTTTCCTCGTCCTTCATATTTAGGTCTTCAAATGTTTTCTTGTGATTTTACAATTTTTCCATCTTGATCTTTTTGTCTCCCTCATATATTTTTCAACTTATCCCAAATCTCTTTTGTTGATATGCAATGCATAACTTTTATAAACTTTGATTCACGTAAACCATTTAAAATTCCATTCATTTCCTTTGAATTATTCAATTGTATAAGCTTATCATATTTATCTATAAGTGGAGTAGCTGGCAGTATGTACCCATCCTCAACTGCTTTCCATGTATCATTTCCTAGTGCCATTAGGAAAATATTCATTCTCACACTCCAAAAAGCATAATTGTTCCTATTAAACAATGTGCCTTATTCCCTAAAGATCTACTCTAAGAATCAATTTGTGTTCCTATAAGCTTTTCCTTCAAGCTATTAAGCTCTTTCGAAGGAACCCGCTCTGATACCAATTGAAGAACACAAGATTATACTGAGAGGGGGGTGAACAATATAAGATCACTTTTTACTTTTCTTTCCAAATCAATATTATCCAATATTATCAATGGAAATATTAATTGTAGTAATCAAAGCAATGCATAAATCATCACACACAATAGAGACACCAATTTAACGTGGTTCACCCAATGTGGGCTACGTCCACATAGAAATTTTGTCACTTCAATTTTCTTAACAAATCTCTTAGGAATCCTTCCCTATTACAATATTTATGGACCTATGTCCAAAGGAGACACCAATACCCTAATAAAGTTCATGGATACCTATCCATAGGAGACATCAATCCCCTCAATTGGTTTATGGATCTCTATCCATAGGAGAACTCCTCCTTTGCTCTAGTTGGTGATCCTCTAGAAGACTACTACCTCCACTACACTAGCTTGTGGATCTCTCTCCATAAAAGACCTATGTCCTCACTAAGAAGACTTATGTTCTCACTACCCTGGCTAATGGATCTTTATCCACTAGAGACTATTGTCCTCTACTCTGTCACCTCCAAAGATTACTTTCAGCTCTAGTCAATTTGCACTAAACAATGTTCTTCGATCTAGCACAAATTTGCTAATATTTGTCTCAAATATGCACTAAACACTATCCTTCGATCTAGCACAAATCTGCTCAATATTTGTATCAAATTTGCACTAAACACTATCCTTCGGTCTAGCACAAATCTACTCAATATCTATCTCAAATTTGCACTAAACATTGTCCTTCGATCTAGCATAAATTTACTCAATCTCAATCTCAAATTTGTACTAAATACTATCCTTCGATCTAACACAACTCTGCTCAATATCTATCTCAAATCTATACTGACCATTGTCCTTTAGTCTAGCACAAATTTGCTCAATATCTATCTCAAATTTGTCCTCAAGCCTTAACACAAAGCTTGACTCAATCACAAATCAACTCTGCTAGATCTACTCCAAGCCTTAACTCAAAGCTTGAGCAAATCAATCACTAAACTTTTCTCTCAAGTCTTCACAAAGACTTACCTCAAACATGTCCACAAGTCCCCTCAAGAACTTGCTTAAACTGCTCTCAAGTCTTCACCAAGACTTACCTCTATTCTGCTCAACAAGTCCTCACTAGAACTTGTCCAATCTGCTCAATAAGTCTTCACCAAGACTGAGAATAATAACTCATTGTATTGATCTACCATATCAATCTAATTACATGAATATTTATAGCTTGTGATAAGAGCTATAATATGTACAAATCCGTTAGAGGATTCTATGCTAACAAACAAGCCAAAATAAGCTTAAGCTAAGATAAGCTAAGCTAAATTAAATGCTACGTAAATAGCATTCTTAGGAATCCTAACAACTTAAAGTTAAACTCTTTAATATTCTAAATTTAGGATTATAGGGAAATGCTATATAGAAATGCTATATATTCCAACATTCTCCCCCTTGATGCTAAAGACACTCATGCAAGAGTTCTTTAAGCATCACAAAGTTGGAAGGAAACATTTCTCTTACGTTTCCTCCAATCTTGAATCAAGAAATCAAAATTTTCAAAATACTTGTAGTAGCACTCCTTCCACTCTTCATGTGGGATCTCCTATAAATGCTTGAGTGCCTTATTTTGTTGATTAGCTCCCCCTTCAACAAAAGTATCTCCTCTTGTGGTGTTCAGAAACCACTCTCTTACATATTTATCATTATGGTCTTTAAACCATGCTCTCATATTTTGATCTTCTTTTACATATTCAACACTAAACAATACTCCACATGAGTATTTACAATTAATCATCTCACATAGATTATTATACCATACAACTCTTTCACATATTTTCACACAAAAAATCACCACAAATATGGCCATATAATGACCAACTACATATGCAACATAAAGTTGCTCCTCACACAAATATTCTCTCAAAATAATGACTTTACAAGAATCCTTCTTCCAAGGAATTTTGAACACATCATTTTGATCCATGTGACCCAAGTTCTCCATCACTGTCTTCTCTCTAAGAAGATTTTTTGTAGAAGTTGTCTCTATGAGACAATCTCCTCTCAATAATGCCTTTGGAAGACATTCTCCTTTCTTTTCATTCATGCTCACAAAAAACAAATCATTAATCATAAAAACATTACCTTTAGTATGAGTAGATTTGGTGCTTCCTATAAAGCTATTTTGTAGCAGTTCTCCTTCATTGTATGTTGCTTCAATATCAACCATCAACTCTTCACTAAGAGTTCTCCTCCTTTGTTCAATCCATGTTGGTGTGTTGAAACACCATTCATTCAAGCAATCATACATTGTTGCCTTTTCAAGACAACTCTCTTTCTGCAATGTAGTCACTCCAAGTGAGTGATATTCATCCACAATTGCCTCTTCAAGACAATTCTCAATATCCTTTGATGATTTCTCCATTATATCATGAAGTCCATTAATGACTATCTCACTATTTTCTATCTCCTCCTTGAGATAGACTTTCTCATAATTTTCTTTGCCTTTTATTATCTCAGCCTTGAGATAATCTTCATTATGAAGCATGAAATTTATGCCCTTCATCTCTTCTTCCTCTTATACACTTGGGTAATCATCCCACATTACTTTATTTTCTCTTTCAAGAGAGCACACATCCATTCCAATTGAATGGTCTTCAGGCCAATGATCATCCATGAACATTGCTTCTCCATCATCATCTTCTTTTTTCTCCTTCATGAGAATTGTAGTTGCATTCTCCATAATACACTCTTCATTTATCTCCTCCAAGATACATTCTTCATCATACATTTCACTTTGATGGTCTTCAAGCAAGGAACACTCCAATGTGAGTGTTTCTCTTCCTTCATCTTCAAAGTCTTCTTCCACTTTTGAGTGGTCTTCACTACAAGGTCCTTGAGCAATTGTCTCTCCATTGAGAGATCCATCCTCTTTGCTATCAATGTGAATGCTTTCCAAGCATGCCATTCCTGCAAAAAAATTATTAGTACAATTTTTCTTTTCATATTTTTCTCCTCCTAAAAGAAATAATTGACTATTACAATTTTCCATGCCATTACAAGACATGTCTGCAACTGTGGGTGTCTCACAATAACTCTCTCCAATGAGAGCTATACAAGGCTCTTCTTCAAGTATGTCTTCCTCTTCAAGAAAGAATTCTCCATTACAAAGCACGTCTTCATATGAGTCTTCACAAGACTCTTCAAAAGCTCCTTCAAAAAGATCTAATTCAGAAACTTCTTCAAGAAAGCAAGGCTCCTCCTTGCTTAAACAATCTTCATGATTGTCACACATGGATTTATGGATGTCCTAATCAAACCCATAAGCATCCTTCAATAATTGCCATGCCATTCTAGCTGATCTACAATTGGCTATGAGAGGGAAAACACTCTTTTCCATTCCTCTCCTTAAATCCATAAGAGCGAAGAAATTTTCATATTGCTTCCCTTTCATATATTTTCGCTCCTCTCCTTGTAGCTTGTTCCAAGTAGGTTCTTCATATCCTTCTTCTACAATGCTCAAGAGGTCTTTGGCCATCAAAAAGGTTTTCATCCTTATGCTCCAATAAGCATAATCTTCTCCATTGAAACTTGGCACCTTCATGTTTTCCATCACAATACTGTCTTTGTAAAGATTATCGATAAGCTCTACAAAATTCTAGCTGGTTCTTGATAACAAATCTTTTATTCTTCAAGAACGTTCAACTCCATAAACAAGAATGGGAATGAAGAGCAAGGTAGCACCCTTGTGACATTATCATAATATTTTAATGGCTCAAATGTAACCTTATATCTTAAATATTTTTTAAACCAATTTGAGAAATTAGATTAATTCACCTTGTCTTCCTCCTGTAGTCTTTACTTTGTAACGATAGCTTCAACGTGAGCCAACAATGTGTGCCTCAATGTACTACCACTCACTCTTGCAATATCCAACCAGATCTATTGTTGCATTGACACCTTCAATTTTTTGCTCCACAAAGCCTACAATCTTTGTGATGATTGCAAGTCTTTTCTCCAAGGGTAAGAGTTTCACGTTAACTAACTAACTAGTCAATAGCCAGTTCTACGACTCTCCTTCCTCACAGCCTCTCTACATCAACGATGTGACTAGTCACACAAAAAAACTCACCCAACTCTCAGCACGTCTTCACAAACGTTCTCCTTCTATGCAGGCAATTAAAAAATAGGAGAACAACATCTATCCTTACGGGGATTCCAAATACAGCAAATTTTGTTGTAATATTCTATTTTAAAACAAAATCACGTCTTCTTATGCCAATTTCTCTTCGTCAGATCCACACATACATTTTACAGATCTCCACGCAAGCCTTTAACAGATGATGTTTTCACAGCGTTCCTCTCCCTTTTTGAGAACGTAGTTAATCTCTACAGACTTCTAACGTCACGATCAATTCAAAGTGTCTTCGTAGATTCGTCACAGATAGTAGATTTGTGGGATTTAAATTTATCTCACTAGCTGCATTTTTCGTTGCTGCTCTTACTAGCTAAAAAACTCCAAGGCAAAGTGTTCACAGTAGTATTGGTGTTTTTACAGCCTAAACAGCACCAGGTCATTCACACTACCAAATGTGAATCTACAAAAATTGTTCAAGCAGCCTCTCCTCTTCTGGACAGCGATGTGACAAACTACAGTAGATCGTTGTCACTCCTTACATCGTTCTCCATCACGTGAAACCTTTCCAAAGGAAGTGCAAAATGAACATCAAAATGAACATGCCCAAGACACATCAGTTAAAATACACTCATTGAATCTCCTCCAGCTTTTGGCTCACGTACTGGTCAACATCCTTTGTGTAGCAAATAAACCATATTCCACATAGTGTTCTACGATATTTGTTGGTCCTCTTGTAGTAAGACTCAAATGTCTCTTGTATACGTCAACGATAGGGAACAGCCTCAGCACCTTGTTGCCTTTCGTACGCAGGTTTTCCAAAGAATTCACAACCTTGAAGAAACAGATTGTAACAGGTGAATCACAGGATTAAATGTCATGATTTGCAGTGTTTTCACATGACAGTTGATGTAGGTAGCTCCTTCTAGTGATGGGACGAGGTATGCTTCTTACGTCGTCGATCAAATGTGATTTGTCATGAAGTTTTGTGAGCTCCAAAACTCCTTCACAGTGCTATAGAAAGGCTTGTCCTCTTCCACAATTTACATAGAGCACAACATAGACTTTCCCCCAATGCAATTCATCCTTCGAACGCATCCTCCAAACACAACAATCCAGCGTAGATTATTTTCTTACGTGATTGACCAGATTTATTGCTTGTCTCGATTGACCAGATGTCCACCTTTTATGAGCAATATCTATATGCAGTGTTTCACCTCACATTTGTTGTGGTTTGTCTCTAGGAAACAATAAACACGCAATCATCTCACGCAAATCACTTTTGCATTGCCTTCGATAAACAATTCATCTTACACATGGGAATCATATCACGTGAATCAAAACATGCGAATCAACACTCGTCCATGATTGCAACAACAGCATTCTCCTCCTCGCCAGGCTCCTCTCATGCCTCTGCAGTTGCCTTTCAACATCTCTTCAACTTTGAGTGTCTCCTACATTCTCACGATGATCTCCTATGATCTCATGCATTCTCACGGCTCAACTCAGCCTTATAAACTTCTCCTCCAAAGTTTCTTGACAACGTTCACAGGTCTTTATTTTGTTCTACAGATGTCGTCACAAATCTTGATGCACGGTCACTTTATCTCCAAAGCTCATAGCTCCTTACGCATAGTCAAAATAGCATCTACGTATCTCAACGATGATCGATTACTACTGGTTCAATCGTCCAATCGCAACGTCTCCTTCAACGTATCTCAACGCACAAGTTTGTATCTCCAAAAGATCTTGATTGCAGGTCATCTTCTTCTCAACGGACAGGCGCATCACGAATATCCGCTGCCTTTGACACAACGCAATATGACCACGTTCACAGCTTGCATCACGATCGCTCACTACAAATCGTCAAACTCTAGCTTGCACTCCATTCGTAGCTATATGGAACGTAGATCTTCTCACAAACATGCTTCTTACGGTGCATGGAAAAATAATCAGTTTTCAAAACATACGACATACATATGTAGAGATTTCTCTTCACAACTAAGACTCTAAAAACTGAACTCACAGTGGTGTGATGGGTAGTTTGTTTCTTTCACAGGATTTGATCTCACTATCAAACCCGTGCTCTGATACCAAATGAGAATAATAACTCATTGTATTAATCTACCATCTCAATCTAATTACACGAATATTTATAGCTTGTGATAAGAGCTATAATATGTACAAATCCGTTAGAGGATTCTATGCTAACAAACAAGCCAAAATAAGCTTAAGCTAAGATAAGCTAAGCTAAATTAAATGCTACGTAAATAGCATTCTTAGGAATCCTAACAACTTAAAGTTAAACTCTTTAATATTCTAAATTTAGGATTATAGGGAAATGCTATATAGAAATGCTATATATTCCAACAAAGACTTACCTCAAATATGATTGTAATATTTCACAAAAGCTCACACAAATATGTCCTTAAGCTTTCACAAAAGCTTACTCAACTTTGTCCTTAAGTCCCCTCTAGGACTTACTCAAACCTGCCCACTAGCTTTCACAAAAGCTTATTCAAATCAATTGCAAAACTTGCATACACAACTCAACTCAATCCTTTCATAAAACCTCTTCAAACACATAAACAAGTTTCACTCATAATCTTGTTTACTCATAGAAACATATAGAGAATGGTAAGAGACTCAATATGTTTCACACTCATAAATCACTCAATCACTTTCAAACTCACTTTCAAATCAATTCAAAAATAAAGAACAATTTGTTTCATAGAACTTGAATTATCACTCCAATGCTTTCAATCAATCAACTTCACTCAACCATCCACTCAATGAAACACAACTTGCTTACAAACCCTAACTAAGTGTTTCACTTTACTTCCAACAACTCACACTATGAATCTCAACCCTTGACTCAAGATGATTCCACATTCACATAACAATGATACTCATGATATTTTCACAAACCTTAATCATGCACATGAAAGCTTACTCAAATATTTCCAACAATGCTTATCAAATAATCTCACATAACAATAATACTCATGTCCTTTCACCAACCCTAGGTCAAGATAGTTCTCAATTTCACACTCAATTATTCTCACAAACATTCACCAATCATGCATATGAAAATTCACTCAACAATGATTATCAAACAAACCTTTTCACTCCAACTTAGCATTTCACAACATTCAACCCAACAATATTTCACTCACAAGGAAGATGTGCCCATACCTTTTGTTTTGATGGAGATATACCTGTCTTAAACACAATCAAAACCTCTTTGCCAATTCCAATATTAGGTAACAACAATCTATCAAAATCTTCACTCAAAAATTCTCCTCAATATTTATTTCACCACACAAAAATAACAAGCCTCAAGTACACCTTATAATCTCCAATTTTCGCAATATAACTAGCAAAGGTTCAATTAACTCAATTTCACAATAATCCACTTTAGAAAATTTAATGCATAAAATAATCAAAATAACTCCCTTATATCTCCCTACTCAAAAATGCGTTATCAAATAAACACCACACCTTTCCAGAAATAATTCAATTCACTTTTAAGCCAAAATTAAATCTTCCTCGACCTTCAACTAAGACAAAAATTAAAATATGTCCTAATCACCTTATATCTCCCAACTTAAAATTGCATTTCAAAACAATTAACACCTCTTAACCAGAAATAATGCAATTCACGTTTAAAGAATAATTAAATTCTTCACAACCTAAAAATAAAATAAAAAATTAATCACCTTATATCTCCCAACACGCTCACAATACAACTTTAGACCACATGCACATAAAACAAAAATTAAAGTACCTTTGCACACTTCTCAGTGGGATTCGATCCTAGGTCAAGCTGTCACCTACGCCCTAGCCACAACCACACTGCCACGTGAGTTAGGCACTCACATGGGAGTAAAAAGCACTTTGAGCGCTTTGTGTCTTCGACTAATGCCAAAGCCCAACAAAAGGCTTTGTCCCTTCATAGTCATCGACAATTGAATGCGGAACCTCCGCGTAACCTATGCCTTACACATCACAAACTTGCCACTAGCCCAACCGATTGGTTGGTGTCAAGGCTTTATGTCTTGATCACTTTTACCTTCACGATTTTTGGCTGCAATAAAAAAAATTAAATCCTTGTCTTTATTTGCTCACGAACTTTTGCATCCACTTTCAATAATTGCATGTGCAACAATATTCGGAGACTTAGTCTTTTGGTTGGCAAACCATATGGTATTATACCATATGCCAATCTTATCGAACGTTGGCAGGGAGGAGAATAATTTTAAATGAATTTGTGTCCACCCTAAATTTAGGGTTTAAATAATATTATTTTATAAATTAATTTATAATATAAATATTATAAATAATTTATAAACTACCTTAGGCTTTAATTTTAACCTTTAATATTATAATAAAATTATTAAAATATTATTTTCGATTGGCCTAGGTATATTTCTCTTTCACCCTTAGACCTTTTCTGACCTCCTTTTAATATTATATTAATAAATATTATAATATTATTTTCCTTTAGGTATCTTCTTCAGATTTAACCATCCTTTTGACCAATCATGTGAAGCTCTTAAACCAAATCTCTTGGGCTTAAAATATAAATATTTTAATCCTCCTTTTGCCAAGTCCTGCACTAACTCTTGACATCAATGACAACACAACTAACTCAAAATTTCCAACACCATTTTCACCTCAAAATCACCAAAAATAAATAAAGAAGAGAATGCTACCAAAATGGATCGACATTGGGTGCAGTGATAACAAAACTATGAGAGAAAGTAAATAGGAGGAAAATAAGTGAGTAAGCAAGCCCTAATGGAGTTACAATAGAAGGAAGATGCTATGGATGTAGAGAGAGAACAAATAACCCAACTATGAGAGGAGCTACTTGAAGAAAAGTGGATCATCAATCTTGAGGAAGCATAATTAGCAGATCCAAAATGAATGCTTAAGTTATGTGGACTTCTATTTTATAGTTTGAAGTATAGAATGTATCAACGTTGTCAAGGATTCTACACTTGCTAGTCGCATATAAAAACATTTTTGAATTCTATTTACGTAATTAAGCATATAAGATGTATGAAAATAATTTGAATATAATATAATTATACCTTTTCCTTTTAAAAAATTACCTTTTTTATTTACTTCCTTGAAAACTTATATTTTAACTTTTTTAAGGCAATATAATTCCATTTAAAATGATAATTAATATAAAATTGAGAAAAATTTAAACTTTTTAAGAAATTGATCTTTTACAATTCATAATAATTATAATTTTATATATACCCAGGTGTTGTAGGTGAGTTGGAGAGGAGAGAGCAATCTTCCAAGGGAGGTCCTAGGTTCAAATCTCCACCCTACCAAAAAGTTGAATTGGGTATCCAAAATCCAATTGATAATGTTGGTGCGGGCAGGGTCGGGTGCGATTCCCAAGTGACTTTGACGGTGCAGAACCCCCTGTTCATGGTCTCTTAGACCAAGGCGGCTCCACAAGGGGTTTTTCGTAAAAATATATATATATATACCCATGAGTGTGGATTATCGATGATGTGACTCGGGTTCAATCCCCATAGTGGATGTGTATAAGAAGTATTACTCATAATAATAATAATAATAATAATAATAATAATAATATATTTTAAAGCAAGAATACAAAACTAATAAATTTTATAAAAAAACAATTATAATGTATGACTTAAGAAAACAAACTTAACCTTCTTTAAAAAATTAGTTAAAATAATAATAATAAAATTATTATAAAAAACCAAAAACTACTTATAGTCTTATGTACCTTATTAACATCTTCAATTTTTTTTATCTTTTACTATAACTTTTATTTTAAAGATAAATATTCTTTTTTTTTGCTTGATAATAAGGGGTTGTACTCGGGTCCCCCACCTTCTTTAGAGCTTGACAGTATACAAATAGATATACTTATCATCTCAATTGAGATGCTATAGCTAGAAACTTACATTATTTTACATAAAATGTTTGATTTTTTTATTTTTATTTTTTGGATCTTTTCAAATCTCTGTATGAATACAATTACTCCATAATTTAGCATCTTTCTTGATATTTTTCTATAGCAACCTTCACAATACCAAAACTTCACCTCTACTATCTATGCCTTGCATCTTAATAGAATAATATTTTCAAAACATTGCACTATCATAGTCCACTTTACCAAATCTAGATTGCTCATTTCCTTCTTGAAACACAAGTGCAACCACAAAAATTATAATAAATAGTCTAAATGAACACACATTATTGTTACAAAATAAAACAAATATTACCAATGGAAAACATTAAAGTAAATCTTAATCATTAATTGATTTAGGCAATCAACATTTTTTGTCAGCTTCAACTAGACTTTCCACTTCCTCTAACCATGGAAAGGAGATGTTAACTTCACGATCCTGAATCAAAACCCCTCTATTGGCTAGCTTATCTACATATTTATTTTCTTCCTTTAATATATGTGTAAACCTGATTTCTTCAAACTCTTTAGCAAGATCTTGAATTTCCACAATTATCTCTTGTTTGTTCCATGGAGCCTTTGCTTTTCTCAAAATTTCATTTATTACTATGAGAGAATCACCTTCTATCCATACTCTATTCCATTTCATTTGTTTACATATTTTTAACCCTTTTAACATTGCCCAAGCTACAGCTTCATTATTTATCTTAAATCCACAATTGAAAGCATAATGAGACAAAATCTCTCCTCTATTATTTTTAATTATTCCTCCTCCTCCTGTTCCTAGATTTCCTTTAGATGCTTCTTCAAAATTTAATTTAACCCACTCCACATATGGTGATTTCTACTTTATATTCTTTACCTTATTTTTGCTTCTCTTGTACCCAACATTATAATTTCATTTAATGACTTGAATCTATCTATCAAGAATCTATGCTTCCAAATTAGGGATTGGGTGAGTTGATAGGGTTGGTTTAGACTCCTCTATGGCCAAACATATCTTCTTTTTTATTATATCTAAACTACTTTTCTTTCCTTTAAATATTCTTCTATTCCTTTATAGTAATATAGTCCAAAGTATTGTATCTTTAGATATATCCTATATTATCTGTAAAGCTTCACTTTTACAAGTGTTTTGCCATTTCTTTAACCAATCTTCAATTTTGCTATTCATCAACATGCATTTACCAAACATATTAAGAAACCATTGTCATAGATTCCAAACTATTGAGCAATGTCCCAAGAGATGGTCAATACTCTCCTCTCATTATTATAAAAAACACATTGAAAGGGGCCATAAAAACCCCTTTTCATAAGGTTATCCCAGGATAAAATACTTCTATGACCTACTAGCCAAACAAACATTTTGACTTTAGGAATGCTTGGGCTATCCCAAATATCTCTCCATATTCTAGTGATATTATTATCATTATGTTGGTGTTGAACATTATATCCACTTCTTATTGTGTATTCTCCTAAGCTATTCAACTCCCAAATCAATTTATCCTTGGCACCCCTCGAAATAATCACAGTTGTAATCTTTCTACTCAATTGCCTCCTAGCATCAATGTCTTGTATACCTGTAAAAAAATCTTCTTTCCATTTGTATATTCCTTCTCAATCCTTATACGAAATGTTTGAAACCATATCACCGTATTTATCTTGAAGTGATCTCATCCAAGGTTTCAAAATTAGATCTAAATTGAGTGGTTTTTTATCACACCAAGTATCCATCCAAAGAAAAAAAAATTCTCCAATTCCCACCACCCATCTTAAACCTTTAATCATAATATCAATAGATTTTTTTAACCATTCCAAAGAGCAGAACCATTTGGAAGAGAGAATGCAAGAAATATTAAACCTGGGTCATTGGGATCACCATACTTACTTAGAAGAATTCTTGCCCATTGTCTTTGAATCTCTTTGTACAATCTCCAGATAACTTTTCCTCTAAGAGTTAAGTTTGCATTTGTAAGAGCTCTTAAACCAATACCTCCCCTAGTTTTTCATCACACAACTTGCTCCATTTCACCAAAGGAAATTTCCTTTTATCATGTAAACCTGACCATAAAAAGGATTGCATAATAAATATTAAACATTTTTCAACTGATTTTGGCATAGAATACAATGACATATAATATGTTGGAATGGATTGTAAGACTGACTTAATTAACTGCACTCTTCTTGCTAAAGATAACCATCTACATTTCCAAGCTGGAAGTTTATTTTAAACTTTACTAATAACTAGATTCCATAAATCTATCCTGATTCTCCCCTCAAATAAAGGCATCCCTAGATAAGTTGTTAGCAAATTTGCATCCTCCATTTGAAGTAACCTACAAATTCTTACTTTGATATTAGCAAAAGTGTTAAGGAAGTAAATTTTAGATTTAGTCCTATTAATTTTTTGTCCTGAAGCTCTTTCGTACTCTTTTAAAAATTTATTCAAAGCTCAGGCCTCATTTATCCTTGCCCTTCCAAAAAGGGTTGTATCATCCATAAAGTGTTGATGGGTGATGTTATCGATGTTATTATTAACTTTAAGTCCACTTATAAGCCCATATTTGAGTTCCTACTCAAAATTTCTCCCATAATAATGAATAAATAAGGAGATAGGGGATCTCCTTGTCTAAGGCTTCTCTTGGCTTTAAAATATTCTGTCACAAATCCATTGACCAACACTAAATAAGAAACTATAGAGACACAAGCTTTAATCCATCTAACCCATTTCTTCCCAAAAATAAACTTATCTAAAATTGCAAAAAGAAAATCCCATTTAACCCTATCATAGGCTTTACTCATATCAAGTTTTAAGATCATAACTTTCTCTTTTCTTGAAGCTGCTAAATATATAACTTCATGAGCTACTATGATCCCATACATAATTTGTATCTCTTTCACAAATTCTCCTTGCTCTTCTGAAATGATTTTGTCTAACAATGGCCTTAATCTATTTGCCATCACTTTGGAAATAATATTATAAGCCATATTACATAGGCTTATGGGTCTAAAAGAATTAAACAATTCAGTATCCTTCTTTTTTGGAATTAGGGTAATATAAGTAGCATTTATTTTATAAGGAATGTATTGTTTTACCCTAGACTATTCCACTGCCATAAATAAAGAATCCTTCACTATATCCCAATTATGTTGGCAAAAAGCTATAGAGAGCCCATTTGGACTAGAGGATTTATCCTTATTAAAATAGAAAATAACTAAACAAACTTCTTCTAGAGTAATAGGAATAGGATCCATTAGTTTCCTATTGTCTTCATTTGTTATAACTGAAGGAACATCTTTAAGAAGTTTATCATTAAGAACTTCAGTCTCCTCTAAACCTAGAATATTTTGATAAAACAAATTTACCTCTTTTCTAATTTCACTCTGATATACAATCCAAACCTCTTCTATTGATTTAATTCTACTAATTCTAGAAGTTGATCTCTAAACTATAAACATCCTATGAAAAAACTTTGTATTTTTATCTCCTTTTAACCAAGTCTGTCTTGATTTTAATCTCCATAATTTCTCTTCCTTACTCAAAATATTATGATATTCACTAAGCAACTTCATTTCCTCTAATATTTTATTATTTTCATCACCTTTTTAGAATTTTGAAATTTTATCTTTTAGTTCTTCTTTCTTCTCAAAAATATTTCCAAAGGTGTTCTTGTTTCATTCTTTTAATCTAGAAGTCATAGCTTTATTTTGTTTTGGAAGAGCATACAACCCACCATTAACTAAAGAATTCCATGTTTGAGCTATCATATCAATAAATTTAGGATGGTCTTCCCACATCTCCTCATATTTAAAATATGATATTTTTTTGAATTCACTTACCACCATTTTAACTCATATTGACCTATGATCTGAACCAATCCTTGTTAAGGTATTAATTTTAGCACAAGTTCCTTCATCTAGCCAATTATTTGAGAGAATGCACTTATCTAATTTTTTTGTTATTAGGTTTTGGCCTCTCCTATTGTTGGTCCAAGTATAGTTGTCTTCTTAAAACTCAACTTCCCATAGATTGTTGTTTTGAATAAAATTTGAGAAATCTTTCATACTTTAGGTCAATTTCCTAATTCCCCCAAATTTTTCATTCATCTTGGTTATGGCATTAAAATCTCCAATGATCATGAAATGAGTTTCTTGGTCTTTACTTCTCATAAAGGTTTCAATCCCACTCTAAACTTCTAATCTACTTGACTGAATTGTAGGTTCATACACATTGATAAGGATGAAGCGAATATCTCCAAGTAGCAAGTGACTAAAGAGGCTATCCAATACCTATTTTTATAAATGGTTACACAAGACGTTCTAGAAGTATTCCAACAAGTTAGAATTTCCCATGCTACTCCTTCAAAATCCATAGCATCCCATTCACATCTTGCCCAAATTGCTTTCATAGTTTTTGAAACTTCTTTTGTCATTTTAGTTTCCTATATACATAGAATATTAGGTTTATTTCTTAAACATAGGTCCCTAATACATCTATGCTTTGAGGGAGCATTATGTTGCAAGTGTGAAAAGGATTTAGGCCCAAAAATATCTAGATATTTCTAGGCCCAAGTATGAACATTTTCCTAATTTTGTCGGCAAATTGTTTTTATATAAATCCTTATATTCTCTCCCTCATTATTCCTCTATTTTTCTCGCTTTCTCCGCTCCCTCCATGCCTCCCCTATATCCTTATCCCTCCATGCCTTTTATTCCCCCTTATCTCTCCACTTTTTCCTCTCCTCCATTTCTTCCTCCTACCCTTTCCCTATAAATTCCTTTAAGCTATTGTATTTGTTGAATAAGAGGGTGAAAGTTAATAATATTTATTATTTTATTGATTTAATTTCCTCACTGGTACAATAGCACAGTTGCACAAGGGTTGAGGAGCGTCAGGTGGGCACTGACGTGGATGCTGACGAAGCAACAACACGCAATTTGAGGCGATAGGTGCTGACTGGGCAGGTTGAGGTGGTAGTCGAGTACGAATCCCAAGGCAAACATGTGGTAGTTGACGTGGAACAAGTGAGAATATCGAGGTGGATGCATGGCAGTTGAGTGACATGGAGAGCTCCTGCTGATGTGGTGATCTACGATTGGTTGATAGGGCAAAATTTTGGCCATTGTGATTGTCTGAAGGCAATCATTTTTTTATGCGCCTGTGCGCATATTAAAACAATTGAAATTCCTTTACCCACTGCATGTGGGACTAAGATTTTATTTTTTTTAAACGATGCAACTTTGAATATTATTTATTAACGCGTGCTCTTCCATTGTAAACATGTCAGGCGACGTGGTGTGGCAGCAAAGTGTTTCGATTAGCTGCGACGAGGTTCAGGGTTCAAAACTCGCCCACATTTTTTTTTGTGAAGTTAGTGCCGAGAACACTATAAGAGGTATGAGGTGCCTTGATAGTCCATCCAAGACACGTGGAGTAGTGGTTGTACACCCATCTTGCAAGTGGAAGGTTGGGGGATCGATTCCCCTCCACTTCGAAAAACAAAAGGAAATTTTTGCATAAAGAAAATGTTGGAAATAAGTTTTATTTTTTTTAAAGTTTTTTGTTAATTAATTTAATAGTTTTTTATTTATATTTTTAATTATTTTTAAATATATATTTAAAAAATAATTAAAGATATAAAAATATTATTAAATTTAAAAAAAAAAAGACTATAAAAAAATATATAGAAAACCTTGCAAAATTGTGTAATAGTTTGAGAGGCAAGCATTGTCCAAAAAAGGTGATGGGAAGCCTTCCAGAGCGCCCGCTTATCGCTTTCGAAAAAAATTGGACTTCCCCTTGGAACCCCTTTCAAGGCTAAAAATTTTGTGTAATAGCCTCAACGGCTGTAAAAGAGCGAAAATTGTAACCTCAAAAGCTCTAATGAATTTTTTCTTTTTGCCTTGATGAGTAGATGATCAGATCTACCGGATGTTACCATGATTTGTGCTCTCTACTATGGAGAGAAACTACCAAAGTTTTTGATGAATGAGTTTGATGAGATAGACTGCATGTCGTATTCAGTCAGATGCAAAATTCTGTTATAGACCACCAAAGGAATTTGGATTCTGGTTACGAGGCTGACTCAGAAGACAATATTTTCAGACAATGAGTGGAGGAGTCTGATACAATTGAAGCTGCACTTGTAGATCAAGCCAGTGATAGCTACTCTCTAGCTGAGCCGGAGCAACAATCCAGTGAAAGTTATACCCCACGCTCTCCATAGCCTGAGCCAACAGAGGCTGAGCCAGCATAGGCCAAGCCAGCAATAGCTCCTGAAATAGTTGTCATCATTGACAATGAGGATTCCATTGCAAACAATTTTGGACTTCCAGTACTGGACAATCCACAAGAAGAAGAAGAAATCAGTGAGAGAGTTAAGAAATCTAGATTTGATTTGAAATTGTAATTGCTTTGTACTTCCCGTTTTTAGTCAAATCAAAGTTTGCTTTCAAGTAGTAGAAATGGCTTCAAATTCAAATCTTCCAATTCCAAAATTCAATGGTAGTGATTATAAATACTGGTCAATAAATATGAAAACCTTGTTGATAGGTAAATGTTTGTGGGATGTAGTTGAAGAGGGTTACACAGAACCCTCTCCTACTGACTGGACTAATTTTAGTGTTGCTGATAGAAAATCTAGGAAATAAGCATAGAAAAATAATTCCTCTACCCTGTATCATTTGCAAGCAGCCCTAGATAAAAGCATATTTCTTAGAATAGCATCCTGTGTAATAGCTCAATATGCTTGGAATGCTTTAAAGGAAAGTTTTCAAGGGAGTGATCAAGTGAAGCAGGTCAGGCTTCAAAATCTAAAAAGAGATTTTGAAAATCTTAGAATGCAAGAGAATGAGAAAGTAGGAGACTACTGTGTGTGAGTCAAATTCATAGTAGATAAAATGGTCACTCTAGCTAAAGAGATTAAACTAGAATTTATGGTGAAGAAAGTGTTGCGAACACTTCTTCTTAAGTGGAATCATGTAGCAATCATTATTGAAGAGTCAAAAGATTTGACTGTACTTTCCTTTGATGCACTAATTGGTTCTCTTCTTTCACATGAAGAGAGATTGTAGGAATCTCCTTCCACTAGCCATAGAGATGATGACAAAGCCTTCACTTCACAAGAAGGAAAAGGACAAGGCAAAAGTCGAGGTAGAGGTTAGCATAGAGGAGGAGGTAGGAATAGTCCATGAGGTGGAACTCCTAATAGAGGAGGATCTTCAAACAGAGGTGGAGGTCAGAATAGAGGTGGACAACAGAACAAAGAGAAGCATCCAGGATGAGGAAAAGGAAGTGACAAGTCAAAATAAGATTGCTACAATTATGGCAAACTTGGCCACTTTGCTCGTGACTATTGGTCGAATTCTTCTCAAGGGAGCAATAGTCAGAGCAGTCAGTATGGCAATTTTGGAGAAGAGGAAGGGACCCCAAATCTCTTTCTCTCATATGGCAAGTCAGATCAAAACCTGAATGATACCTGGATCTTGGACACTGGGTGTTCAAATCATATGAGTGGCAAAGAAGAACTCTTTGCTACTCTGGATTCTTCCTACAAATTCAGCATCAAATTGGGAGATGACAAGTCATTGGAAGTTGAAGGGATTGGAGCCATGGAGGTTACAACAAAAGAGGGCATGAAACAAGTAAGTGATATCTATTACACACCTCATCTCCAACATAATATTTTAAGTGTTGGTCAAATGTTAGAGAAGAACTATAAATTATTGTTTGATGAAGGTAAATATACCATTTTTGATAAGAGTAATAGTGATAGAGTCATTACTCAAGTGCCAATGATAAGGAACATGTTATTTCCTTTAAAGTTTTTCCAGCATGGAGGAGATCAATTAGTAAATGTTGCTATTGAAAATCCAAGTGTGTTGTCGCACTTGAGATAAGGTCATTTGAATTCAGCCAGTTTGAAGATGTTAACTTCTCAAGCGATGGTGACCGGACTTCCTAAAGTTTAGGACAATAAGGAATTCTATGAAGGGTGTGCCTTGGGCAAGCACGCTAGAACCAAATTTCCTCATGGACAAGCATGGTGGGCCAGTTATCCACTCCAACTAGTGCATTCAGACATTTGTGGTCCGATGTAGACCAAGAGCATTGGTAATAACTCTTACTTTCTTCTTTTCATTGATGATTTTTCAAGAATGTGTTGGATATATTTTTTGAAGCATAAAGATGAAGCATTTTATTGCTTCGTATATTTTAAAACAAGAGTTGAAAATAAAAGTGGATATTTTGTTAAGTGTCTAAGATCAGATAAAGGAGGAGAATACTCCTCTAATGAATTTTTGAATTTTTGTAAAAAACATGGAATAAAGAGGAAGTTCACTACTGCCTATACTCCATAGCAGAATGGTGTGGCTGAAAGGAAAAATTACACCATTGTAGAAATGGCAATATCTATGCTGCAGACAAAGCATTTAAGAAATATGTATTGGGCAGATGCAGCCAGGACCAGTGTGTATATTTTGAATAGGAGTCCTACTTCAAGTTTGAAAGGGAAAATGCCTTACCAAGCATGGTATGGTAAGAAATCGAATGTCAAGCATTTCAGAGTGTTTGGTTCATCGGCTTACTCACACATTCCTGATGAACAGAGAAAGAAGCTCGATCCTAAGAGTCAAGCATGCATTTTTGTAGGGTATTGTGAGAATACAAAAGCTTACAGACTCTACAATCCTAGGACTCAAAAGATAATACTTTCCAGGGATGTGATTTTTGATGAAGGGGGAGAATGGGGAAATCCCCAAATTTATAGTGATGTTGAATCTCATGATGTAGGTTCTTCACAAATTCAATAGGCACCACAGAAAAGCAAAAAGTCTCCTCCTCCTCCAAGCCCAAGCAGACATTCGACTTCCAGTTCATCATCATCATCACCAAGTCCTCCACAAAGGTCAATTAGTTCCTCACCAATGGATATTGATTCTCCATCTAGAGGTAAGATAACTCTCCAACATCATCCATCTTATCAAATGTTGGATACAAATTTTCAAAGACAATATACTAGAAGTCAAGCAAGTGAAATGGGTTCAGTTTTGCAAAGACTTGAAAATATGCATTTGTATGGAGATGATGACTCCCAAGAACCTCGAGGAGATGTAGTTAACTATGCCTTGTTAACTAGTGCACAGTTTGAACCTTCTAGTTATGAGAAGGCTTGTACTCAGAAAATTTGGCAAAATGCCATGAAAGAGGAGATAACCTCTATAAAAAACAACGATACTTGGGAACTAGTAGAGATTCCTAAAGGAAAGAAGTGTGTTGGATGTAAATGGTTCTTCAAGACCAAATTCAATGCTGATGGAAGCATTGAAAGGCACAAAGCAAGATTGGTTGCAAAAGAATTTACACAAAAATATGGTATTGATTATGAAGAGACATTTGCTCCTGTAGCTCGACAAGAGACCATCAGAACAATTCTTGCTTTAGCTGCACACAAGGGATGGAAAGTCCAACACATGGATGTGAAAAGTGCCTTTCTCAATGGGTACTTAACAGAGGAAGTGTATGTTGAGAAACCATAAGGATTTCAAGAGCAATTTAAGGAGCACCTTGTTTACAGACTAAAAAAGGCACTCTATGGCCTCAAGCAGGCACCACGAGCTTGGTACTCATGCATTGATGGGTACTTCAAAGATTATGGGTTCACCAGAAGCAGAAATGAACCCACACTTTACTACCTAAAGCAAGGTAACGACATCCTCATAGTTTTCTTGTATGTGGATGATCTCATATTCATGGGTAGTAATAGAAAAGTGAATATGGAGTTCAAGTACGCCATGATGAAGCAATTTGAGATGAAGGATCTCAGCTTAATACACTACTTTCTTAGATTGGAAGTTCATCGATTAGATACGGGAATCTTCATCTATCAACATAAGTATGCTCGGGACATGATCAAGAAGTTTTCTATGGAGCATTGCAAACCAGTTGCAACTCTAGTTGGACATGGGATCCAATTGAGCAAAAATGATGGAGCACCTAAAGTTGAAGTGACCACTTTCAAAACCATAGTTGGGAGTTTGATGTTTCTTGCCAACACCAAACTAGACATTCAGTATGTTGTTTCTCTTATCTCTTGATTTATGGCTAGTCCATCTGATCTACATTTGCAAGCATCCAAAATAATTCTCAGATATGTGAAGGGTACATTGGATTTTGGAATCTAGTACCATAAATGTAATACTGTTAAGCTTGTAGGCTTAAGTGATAGTGATTGGGGCAATAATATTGATGACAAGAAATCAACTTTAGGAAACTATTTTAGTCTGGGATCAGGACTAATAACATGGAGCTCCAAAAATAAAAATGTGGTAGCTTTGTCTTCTACATAAGCTAAGTATATAGCAGTCAGCTATGCTAGTACTCAAGCCCTATGGCTAAGAAAATTGTTAGAATAGATTGGAGAGCAGCAAAGTGGTCCGACCATAATCTACTATGACAACATCAGTGCCATTCAGTTGGCATACAATCCAATCCACCATAGTAGAACAAAGCATTTTGATATGAAGTACCACTTCATCCGAGACATGGTGGAGCATGAAATTATTGAGCTTAAATTTTGCCACACTTTGGAGAACGTTGCAGATATATTCACCAAAGCGATGGCTAAAGCTTAATTTATAAAGTTGAGAGACTGTGTATTCAGTTCTCTCAACTTTAAGGGTGAGAATGTTGCAAGTGTGAAAAGGATTTAGGCCCAAAAATATCTAGATATTTCTAGGCCCAAGTATGAACATTTTCCTAATTTTGTTGGCACAATGTCAACAAATTGTTTTTATATAAATCCCTATATTCTCTCCCTCCTTATTCCTCTATTTTTCTCGCTTTCTTTGCTCCCTCCACGCCTCACCTATATACTTATCCCTCCATGCCTTCTATTCCCCCTTATCTCTCCACTTTTTCCTCTCCTCTATTTCTTCCTCCTACCCCTTCCCTATAAATACCTTTAAGCTATTGTATTTGTTGAATAAGAGGGTGAAAGTTAATAATATTTATTATTTTATTGATTTAATTTCCTCACATTAGCACCCCTTATATTCCATGAGATGATATTCATTTCTCATTAGGGGCTTTTGGCCCCTCTTGTGTATTACCAATATCATTTTGTTATTTGGTAATTTGAAGTTCAACCAACTTAGTTTGTGTTCCTTTCTCTATGTTAGCTCTTTCTTCCCTCAATCTTGCTTGATAATTTGAGGGTTTTCCTATTTTTGCCTTACCTATATTAGGAGTAGGTCTTATTATTATATTCCTCAATATTATTTCACAATTATTTTCAACATATTTATCCTCTTCTAGCTCTATTATAGCAGATTTTGACTTATCTTGCTCATTTTATGGTATTTCCTTATTAATGGCAGAGGTACTAACTTCTAAAACTGCATTTTCTTTACCAATTATTTTCTCCTGAATGGTGCATGGTACTTCAAGAGAGTCTTCAAAATTTGATGAGACACATTCCTTATGTTCATCGAGAATGTTCTTCCTTAAATTAGGATCATATTGAATAGACGGTTCCTTGCTAATATGTTGAAATTGTTGTACTATGTCCTCAAAGTTTTGATCTACTTTTTCTTCATAGACTAAAGCCTCAAAAGAATTGGAATTTCATCTAGTATCCTTCCTTATTTGTTTCCATTGTTTGTTTTATTTTATTTTTCTAGATCTATTTTTTGGAAGTTGAAAAACATATTTATCCATAACCATTTGTAAATTTATCTTACGATTTTCTACAAATGATTTTGTTGGGATTTTCTACATAATATGTCCCACCTCATGACATATTCTACATATAAAAGATATGTTTTCATAATCTATAGTTTGGGTCCACATCTTATCCTCATACTTAAGAATGACAGATTTTGGTAAAGCTTTACTTATATCAATCATGAACAATATTTGAGCATAAATTGTAGACAACAGTTCCAAGCATAAATAAATCATTGAGCTATATGACAAAGAATGTCCTATGAAGATTCACAATTTTGACTATGTACAACAATTTTGGTAATGTACGAATCATGAAAATGACAAGTTGCAATGTAAAATCAGCTAATAAAATGAATATAGCTTGATTAATAAGTGTGCACAAAAAAACAAATGCAACCATCTTGTGTTTAGACGTTTGGATTAGATATTCAGCCTAACTAATCAGACATTTGGTTGTTGTGTTAGACGTCTAAAACTGTCATTTAGACATCAAACACATTAGTTAAGATAATAGGTAGTTTGGACGGCTGAGACGGGTTAGTTGCACTAACTACCCAATATTACCTATAAATACCCCCTTATTTTATTTTTATAATCTATTCATACTTGTTTATAATATTGAATTATTGTGCAACAACTATTATTTTGGAATGCGTGTTGTACGAGATTGCATCTGTGTTATAGTGTTGTGTTGTAGGTATTGATCATAGCTTAGTACGAGAGCATGTATTATTACGTGTTGTTTTTCTATTATAGGGGATGCTAAGAAGTATCAATGACTAGAGAATGAATGCATAGTTGGAGACGTATAGACCTTGGTAGATTACCCCTTGCACATATCAGTCTAGTCATCTAATTTCATCGATAGAACTGTTCCAAACGTCTAGCCAACCATCTAGTCTAGACGTCTAGCCATCTAGCCCATATGTCTAACTGATCATCTAGTCTAGATGTCTAACTATCTAGTCCAAATGTCTAGCCATCCAGTCCAAACGTCTAGTCTAGACGTCTAGCCGCCTAGTCCAGACATCTAGCTACCCAGTCTAAATGTTTAGTCCAGACGTCTATCCGACCAGCACCTAGCCATCTAGTCCAGACATCCAGTCTAGATGTTTGGTCATTTTTCCTTAATGTTTTATTAGCTATCCTTGACGTCCAACCCAAACATCTAGTCATCCATCCTAGACATCTAGACTGTCTGCCTCAAACATCTACTATTCTAAGCATTTGTAAAGACTTATTTACTCATACTTGTAGAACATGATGATTGGTGTATCTTGGATTATCATTCCATCCTAGTTTATAATCATCATCTTGGGAAGGTACTTACCCTTATCTACAATGTCGATTCAGAAGGGAATGATACAGCACCACCCTTGGCTAAGGTGAAGGAACCTGAAAAGCAAGTTGTTGCACCAGCACCAAAAGAACCCAATTCAAAGAGGAAGAGAAGGTGATTTGAATCTCCAACCCCTTCATCTACTCCAGATTTAGTGTGAGAGATTACCATAGAGAAAATTTCTCACAGTCGATAGGTAGCTCGAACACTTGTGCAGTAGATGATAGTGCCCTAGGAAAGGGTTAGCTTTGAAATCCCCTCGACTTTATAGAATACAGTAGCTAGACAAGTATTGCTAGAAGTGTAGGATTGAAGGAATATCTGATAGAAGCTCATGTTCAAGCCTAGACGACATTACTAAACATGTCTCAAAAACCTATAATTACAACAACTTTCTTTGTAGCTTCCCTGCGGGTTGTGTCCTTGCAGATATTCTCACAGCTAAGGAAGCTAAAGCAACAGTACCCATGAATATTCCAGTTGAACCCGTAGTCACAAGAATAAAGGAAGCTTTACCTTCTTTGAATGTAGAAAATCAAGAACCTGGGACAGAGCAACATCCCATCATTAGCAAGAGAGCAGAGGGTAGACAGGGTTTACAACATTGAGATTAGTTTTTATAAAGTTCTCTTCCAACTAAATTATATCTTCTAGGGGTCTACAAAGTTTGGAAGGAGTGAATATTGGATTAGGAACACATAAGGGATCAATAGGTTTGATGGAATTTTGGGGGTTGAATCTAGGTCCAAAAAACCACTCAATTCTAAGTCATCTACAAAAAGAAGAGAAGTACTTAACAATGGACTCCTTAGACACTAGGGGAGAGGTAGGAAGGAATTTTAATCCCAAGCTGAGATATTTAATTTCATACTTAGCACACGAGAATAAAAATTATGTATGGCAAGGTTAATGATCTTACCATTAACTGCCCAAACAAGACTCCTATAAAAAACATGGTGGCCATAGTACTAAGGGCTAAAAATAGCTTCCCAAAATGTTAATTTAAGTTTCTGCCACCAATTTGATGCTGAAATAACCCTTGATCTTGCTGCTTCTATGCAAATCAGATAGAATCCTATCTTTGCCTCTTTAAACCAGAGTTTTAGAAATAGTCTCCATTATCCCGAGGTGACTGCCATGGCATAGAGGAAGTGTGGTTATGAAAGTTCTTCCTCCTCTTCCATATTCATGAAGAGGGGTCATTATAGTTTAAATTCTTCTGTGTATGTTGTTATCTTTGTTGTGGTTGGTTTTTGTGCTATTGCCTATGCATTTGTTGATCCCTTTGCTATTGTGGATGTATTCATGGCGGAGGCCTATATTTTTATTATTGTTACTGTTGTTGTGGGACATGTGCTCTTTTGGAACCTCTACTTTGGCTACTATTTTAATGACAATGGGAGAATCTATATGAGAGGAGCTTCTCAAGGTGATCCATGTGTTGTTTAATCTCTCTTTTTACTAGGTCTGCAACACTCTCAGTAGCTTCATTCATATTAAATTTTGGCACTTTTTTAGTTGCATTGTCTCAAGCTACTTTAGCTTTTTCTTGAGATTCATTATGGATTTGCATGTCCACTCTCCTAAGAAATTGTTTTGTGTTGGTGGACTAATTTTGAAAGCAAGTCCCTAATGGTAGGAACCAGGTTTATAAGAATAAAATTATTTACTTGGGCATTTAACTTTTCTATGTATTTTTGAAAATTCCCGACATATAACTTTGACATTTCCAAATGAAATTTCTCCATGAGTTGTTTGGCATCATTGAAAAAATGCTTGTCTGTATTTTCATATGGTAGATGTAGTTTTGGTTTTTCAATTCTTAGACTATGGGGAACAACCACTTGCCCCAAGTTCTCATCATACTTTAGTAGTCCAGATCTACATTTTTTTGCTTTTTTATAAAACAATTTGTATTCATAAAACTTTGTTTCCACTAGTTTATTCAAATATTTTTGCCTAGGTGGGACATCATTCATTGCACAAATTCCATCAATGAAGGCCCACATGTCTTCTGAGGAAGTATGTCGACTGTGCTATAAGCAAATATTTGTATTTTCCAAATCCCTATGAAATATTATCATTTTATCTATATTAAAATTTTTCTCTCCCAAATACATGATCTGTTGTCGCACACCCTCTCGCCATTGACATTTCTTGGACAATAAAACAGGGGAACAAGGGGGAATATCAAGGACTATAGGATATGAATCAAAAATAGAATTAGAAATATCAGTGAGGGAAAGAGCATCGTGTGCCATAAGAGGGTTTGAAAATTAGCTTAGAAGGAAACATGGCATAGTAGTACTCTATTAAAAATGTGCTAGTTTCTAATTCACTAGATCACATTACGTAGTAAGTGAAGAGCATACTACTAGTGCTGGAGGCTTTTTGGTTCACTAGATCATGTTACATGACAAGTGAAGAGCATAGTAACCACATTAAGATGATTTTTAATGGTTTTTTTAGAGAAAGATAAAAATAATGAGTTAGGAAGGAACAAAAATGTTGAAAAAGAATTTTTATTCCAAAAAATGAATTATACAACTAAAAAATCCCAAGCACGTTTCGATATTTTGGGTCTCATCAGCGGAGTGTGAGTCTTATAGAGGTACAATATCATATTTTTATAATACTAACTCTATGGGGGAGCCAAAAAGTAATGCATGTGGGATAAAAAAATATTCCCAAATATTAAATACAAACCACAAGTTTATAGACCAAACGGTAAAAAATACATATTAAATATTCCCAGGATCAACCCCCAAAAAAACCCACCCTATTACAAAGGCACATTAAAAAATGTGAGAAACAAGATGGAGAAAAAATCCCCTTACAAAATTTTGTTCTTGCAAAGATAGGATCTGATAGCATGACCACTCAACTAGCCTAAGTAGAAATAAATCCCAACCCAATATCAAATATGAATTCCAGAACTATTGAGTAAAATGCATGAAATCCATATAGCAGAATTAGAGTGGAATCACTCAAATAGCTTTAGTAGAAATAAGAATTTAACATTCAATGCAAAGATATAAGGACAAATTTGGAGACCAAATAGTAAAATACTTATATTTCTTGAACATCATAAGCTTTACATATGAATTGTAATGGCCAAAGAGCCACCCCCTAAAATGGCTAACATTCCATTATTTATAATTTTTTTTATAATAAATTCAAACTACATGCGTTAATAGTGTTATATGGGAAGACATGACTAAGACAGACAGGTCCTTGTTAGGCACTCTATTCCTTTGGATAATGCGATTGAAGGTGGTTTTTTGGAAGAGGTGGGTTGGTTTTCTGAGCCCTTTGATCATGCCAAAAATTATTGTGGGATACAACTCTTACCTACTCTATATCTTGAGGTAGGTGGCTAGTTGTGATTATATTGGGAATCTACAAAGATGCTCTCCAATCCCTATGCATTGGCTCATCAATTGTACTTTGGTCACTGGGTGCATTAAATCCTAATTATTTAGTGATGGGCAAAGATTTAGGGTTCACACTTTTTCTGCCCATGTCCGAAAATTCTATCCAATGCTAGGGTGGGGATTTGGGCACATACATCTTATGTTAGCTTCCCAATATTTTGTATGTGTTACGAGTGATATTTCACACATTGTTCAAGGTGAGGTAGATATCTACCTCTTCATCGACCCTTATAGTTAGGAAGTTTTTGTTCTACCCACAGGATGGAACTTTGGGAGTGGGTGTTGGATTATTACTATCCCATTCCCCTACCCAGTTTTCAAGGTTAGAATTTGGATTTCTTGGAGATAGTTGCTCGTCCATTTCTTCTCATTCCTTATTTAACTTTATTTTCGATGGAATTTTAGGGAAATACCATAGTGTGCTACTATCTTATTCCTCTAACCTGGCTAAGGCAAAGGTTTGGGCTCTTATGTCTTCATCCGTGAATTGGGCAGCAATCTTGGACCCATATTTTTCTTATACCTACCCAATTATTTGCTCGATATTGTTCTTCATAAATTCTCACATCTTTTCCACAACTTACCTTGACGTCAACTTGCTGCAATTGTGGGTCTTATTCCACCCAGCCTTCAAAACTTAGCCATTTTTTGGGATATTATCTTGTAGCAAAAGAAAAGAGTGGGTGAAGGGGTGCAAAATTTCACCCACAACTACTTTTACTTTTATTGCGAGAGGACTTTATAATACTTGAGGAAAAAAAAATAATTTACCTAGATTAATCTTGATATCTTTTGCTTCATTTGCTTTAAAATTTGCATCCTCATCTTTCTTTCCATCATTAAATCCTACTAAATTTGAATTTGCCCATTGTACTTCCTCATATCTTATGTCAATGTTTTCTTATATTGGTTGATTCGACTAAACTGTAATACCCTTTTCCACTTGATGATATAGAGGGGATTATTTTTCCACTTTATTGGAGTGGAAAAATTCTTGATTTCACCCAACTTCTACAATGATATGACCTCCTTCCTCCATGTTGAAGTTTATTTCATACTCAAATTTTCCCATATCTTTCTCCATTATTTTTACTTTGTAATATTTTGCCATGTGTCTAGTCTCATAATATTTTTGTTATTAGAATGTAATGTTTTATAATCCACTTATTGATTCTATTCACTTGATTCATACCGAATCCTAATGTACTATGGTAGATATTTTAAAATATCTATAACAACACATAATCGAGCGCATACAACATTCCTTCCCTCTTTAGTATTTAGTCCATATTGGATGAACTCCCATAGAGTATTACCAATATTATTTAAAATCTCATCATTGATAAGCTAATAAGGAAGAACAAAATCCTTAACCACACAAAAAATCTTTTAATAGTATTTATCTTCACACATAGATTCCTACTTCATAATATTAAATATAATGCATATTTACCCCTAAACTAAGAGATAAAATCCATTATAGTATCATTGATTTCTAAACTAGAGAAGATGAGGATAAAAATTTCTTCTAGAAGAAAAGTCAAGTAATTTGAATTCAATCCACACTTCCACATGATCCAATTTTGAATTTCCAAAAAAAATGACCAATATATATAGAATATACATATTAACCTTTTATTTTTAAGAATAATTATATCATGTTCAATCATTTCATCTTTGATAATCAATTTTGGTATAATATTTTCTACCTAGATTGGGTTTATAAAAGATTCTATCTTCTTCTTATCCCTAAGTGGGGCATATATACTTCCAACTAGGGCATACTTCTAACGATGACATTCAAAAATGAATTTCCTACCATGCTACATAGATTTTATTCACAAAAATTCTTTAATTTTTTAATTTATTCCAAGATCTAGAACAAGTAATCCTACTTACTTCTTGCTCACACTTTGCTTTATGCTCAAACTTGATTCCTACTCACAATTACAATAATTTATTTCTTTCAAAAAAATGAAAAAGATATGGCTCACTCCTAGGATATTCTATTTATATTAATGTTAACAAAACTTGGATATCAAGAGGCTACTCATCCAGGTTTTAGGTGTAGACCAATTGGTGTGGCAAAACCTCATAAATGGCATAGATATCCTAGGTTCAAACCTCAAGCCTCATCAGACTAGATGCTTGTTCATATTCCTAGGGCTTTCAGTGGTGTAAAAGGTTTAAAAAGATGCAACTTGCTGGTTATAGGGGTGGAAAACACAACTCAAAACCAGAAAGGAAAATATGTCATTATGGTGGCTTATCGATCCCACCATGTAAAAAAAAAGAGGCTACTCATCCAATAATAATAAAAAATAAAATGTATAAAACTAAAGCTTTAACAAGATTTGAGTCCTAGAGTGTGCAAGTGTGGTGGGACAAGTCTGACAAGTTATTCCTTGTTAAGGGGACAAGTTTAACAAGGTATTCCTCACGAAGGTTATCTTTTCAAGACAACTAAATACACTATGATTTAAGTGAAAAGGTAAGCCAATAAGACCAATATCATTATAAATTAGATCTATTTTTACTTTTTTCTACAAAATTATATTAAATAGATTTATTCAAATTTTAATTAATTAATAAATAATATAACATGTAAAATAACAAATATAATTGACCATTATATTATCTACCTACATGACAATCAAATATGATAATGAAATAGAAAGCTTGTTTCAAAGGTCTTAGATGATGTTATTGCAAATTTTGAACACCACTTCAAATATTTTGTAGTGGAAAGGTGGGATAGTTTCTTCATGGATGGTGATCAAAAAATTATATGACATTTCAGGTGAGAAGCAGAGTACAGTAGATGATCAGATGGAGAGCAATGCACAATCATGCGACATATTCACCTCCCATGTGGTGGCAAACCAAGCGAAAAACACTTCACCAATTGTGAGAAAAAATATTCAAAATGAAACTATCAAGGGGAAAGACCCCCATGAAAAACCAGACCATGGTGAGAAAATTCACGACCAACCATCCTATACAAAGCTCCTGCAGAGCAAATACAAACATCCTACAACCACTTTGAGTGGATTCGTCATGCAGGGATATGATGTGCTATGCCCTAAGCAACTCATGGAAGGTTATGTGAAGCAAGATTCATTTTCCCTTATGGGAAAATTCATTGGAGGACACTCGAATATGGACTCAATCCACCATTGGGCATAAAAAAAATGGAAAACCCTAGGGAGTCTAGAACACACCCTAATGTCCAAGGGTTTTTTCATGATCCAACTTAACACACAAGAGGACATAGAACACATATTTTTTGGAGGTCTGTGGTTCTTCGAAAGGTGAAGCTTATTCCTAAGGAAATGGGAGCAAAATTTTGATCCAGATACACAGAGCATAAACTATGCTCCCATATGGGTTTGCCTCCTTAATATCCTTGTACACTTCTTCTACGAGGATGCATTACAAGGGATAACTCGAGCATGCAGGGATCTTGTGGCTATAGACCCAACCACCCACTCCAAGACTTGTCTAACTTAGGTGCGCATTTGTCTCAATGTGAACCTAGAATCACAACTCCTGAATCACCTCAATCTGATCTATGGTGATTATAGACAGAGACAACCAGTTGTGTTTGAAAACAAGCTTGCTTTCTACTTGAAGTGCCAATATCAAGGACACCTCCCATCCGAGTGACCAAAGCACAAAAACCTAAAAATCAATCACCAGAATGTAGTGCATTCGAACCAATTTGATAGCCATAATATTATCTCTAAAGCAGGACAGAGCCTAAACATCAAGAGCAGGTAATAGAACTGACCATCGTCAACCAAAGAAACACAAAAGGCAAGTACCTTGGTCTCTATCTCTAATAAATTTAATTTGCTCAATGATTTTAGCTCTATTAAGGAGATCGAGGAAGGAGAAATCCCTTCCAAGACTTTCCCTATTCCTAATCCCATTTCCCTTTTGTGCCCTAATTCCAGTTCTAGCCAAGAAATTCCTCTTCCCCCTCCCCCTCTACATTAGTCACCCCTACCCACTATTAGCACCACTCTTCAAAGCCCTTCCTCAAAGCCCCCATGTTCACCAACCCCCATGTCCCCATTGCCCCTCCCCATTGGGTCTGAGTACCCAACCTCCCTTGCTAACACAAATATCATCGATTCTGACAGCGATGAGTCTGCCCATGAATTCCCAGAATCCTGGAGTCCCAAGTAAACCCAAAGCTTTAGAAAATCCTAGATGGATGTAGGTGGAGATAGAAATAAGGGTAGGCATTTTGGTACCAAATAAAGAAACTAAGATACTACTAAGGACATAGCCAACGAAACTCATAAAACCCTGTTATAGGAAATTGAAAACACCATCAAGGAAGAAAGCTGAAGACCCAAACCCCCTGTTCATCAAGGCAAATGGAGAAAAAAGCCATCCAAAAGTTATAAATAAAAGTCCTCTTCTATAATGTGAGAGGACTAAATGGGGCAGCCAAGTAAAGGCTGGCTGCTACCATGAGGAGAGATTCCAACCCCACTATATTCCTTATATAGGAAACCAAATTAGATGATCAGTGGTCACCAAGGGTTGCTAAGATCATTTGGAAAAATTGTGACTTCTTCTACTCCCCAGCTACCATCTCCTCTAGTGGAATTATATGCCTTTGTAACCCAGCTAAAGTCAAAGGCAGACTCATCTATGATCAAGACAGACTATCCAACATTCTTTTCCATGATCTCAGTTCCCAGACCTCATGGATCATGACTAATGTCTATGCCCCCAACACTTCTCAAGGTAGAATAGTTTTTTGGGACACCATAACTTAGATGAGGTAAGCATTCATCAATATTCCATGGATCTTGGTAGGGGACTTCAACTCCTCCCTGCACTTCTCTAATAAAAGTGGAGGGAATGCCATCACTCACAGATCAACAAATAATTTAATACAATTTGTGGATTCCAATGCTCTTATGGATATCCAATTGCAGGGATCCCATTTCACTTGGAGTAATAGAAGAAGGGGAAACAATATCATCCAAGAGCATCTTGACAGGTTCCTGCTATCCCAAGAAGCTCTCTCCCTCTTTGGATATGCCACTCTTCAAGCTCTCCCAAATATGGGGTTTGATCACAACCCACTCCTCTTTGAAACAATAAGAAGACCCCAATTTAAGACTCCTTTCCAGTTTGAGTCAATGTGGACTCAACATCATGATCTCAAAAATTAGATTGCAGAGTGGTGGAAAAGGAAATTCCCTAGGACAACCACCCATCAAGTAATGTAAAAAATTTTGCTGGTCAAAGAAAATTTGAAAGTTTGGAACAGGGAGACTTTTGGGAATATTTTTGAAACCAAGCATGCTATTAAAAATAGTCTTGATCAAATTGAGGAAAATTTTTAGAAAGGGCAAGGGGACAACATGATTCAAAATGAAGAGAGGGTTTTGTTATCTGATTATCATAATACCGTATGCAAAGAAGAAACATTTTGGTGCTAGAAATCAAGACAATTTTGGATCAAGGAAGGCGATACCAACTCCAAGTTTTTTCACATATCTACTCTCAAGCATAGGGGAGCAAACAAAATTAAAGGCCTCATTAGATAGGATAGGTCATTCACTTTTAACATTCACTAAATTAGGAATGAAACTTTTTATCACTTTGAAGATATTCTCGCCCCCCATCCTCCTCTTTCCTGGCCATGGATTCTCTTCTCAAAAATATCCATAGAACCATATTCAAATATTTGAATGAGTTTCTCCTGAGCCCCCTATCCCACAAGGAAATTCACCAAGCCCTATTTTATATGGAACCTGATAAAGCCCCTGGGCCTGATGGCTTCTCCTCCAAATTCTTTCAAACCTACTAGGACATTGTGGGCCCTGATCTGTATCTAGCCATAACTAAATGTAGATGTCCAGTATCATTCCCAGAGATGTCAACTCCACCTTCTTGGCCCTAAAAACCAAGGGGGTGAATTCCCAGTCCCTATATGATTACTACCCCATAATTTTGTGCAACGTCAATTACAAAGTTCTGTCCAAAGCCCTGACCAATAGACTCATCATGATTCTTCCCATCATCATTGATCCTTGCCAAGGCAACACTGTTAAGGGATAGAACATTCTTGATGGTTTCATTACCATCCATGAGCTGATCCATTATACTCACAACTCTAACTCCTCTGCCTTCTTCATCAATCTTGACATGAAAAAAGCCTTTGATAGAGTTAACCAAGATTTCCTGACCAAAATCCTCCTCAAGTATGATTTCCATAAATCTTGGATATATTTGATCTCCAACTATTTTTCCTCTTATTGGTTCTCTATCATAGTTAATGGGTCAGCCACCAACTACTACCCCAACACCAGGGGACTAAGGTAGGGTGATTTCCTCTCTCCCATTCTCTTTATCATATGGGCTGAGAGTTTGAAAAGAGCCATCAAAAGTGCTTGTTATAGAAATTTGATATCTAGTATCAAGGCAACCTCTGGGATCCCTCCTTCCACTCATCAACAGTTCATGGATAACACCCTGTTGGCCACTAAATCCTAAGTATCCGAAGACAAAGTCATCAAGGCCATACTCAACCTCTAGAAGGAAGCTGTTTGCTAGAAGATCAACCTCATCAAGATTAAGCTCTACTTCATCAACACCCCCATCAAAAGATAGAGTATAATTGTAAGAATTTTGAGATTCATAATAGATGATATCCAAACTATCTTTTTGGGCCTTTCGATGTTCAAAGGAAGTCCCATCAAGGCCATGTGGAACAATATCATAGAAAATATCCATAAAAAGTTGGCAGGTTGGAAAGGAGCTCTCCTTTCCCAAGTAGGCAAAGCTACTTTGGTTAAATCTGTCCTTCAAAGCATTCCAACTTATTTTTTGTCAATTTTCAAAATCCCTGCTATGGTGGGAGAAACTATCAAAAAAGTTTAGAAGCATTTCCTATGGGCTGAGAATGATACTTAGTAGAAATTCCACCTGGTTGCCTAAGACAAGGTCTGCACTCCTAAAAATAGAGGGGAGCTAGGTTTCAGTGTATAAGAATCACAAATAAGTCCCTCTTGGGCAAACAAGCTTGGAAGGTGGTCACCAATGCCAATATAGAGTGGATGTCCATTGTCAAAAGAAAATATCTATAACACCACTTATTTTTGGATATAAAGACCCCCTGCATTGGTTCCCACTTTTGGAAATCCATAGCTCACACCAAGCAACTGATGCATCAAGGGTCATGGTGGCAGCTAGGAAATGGTAAGGACATTGAATTTTGGAAGGATGCTTGGGCTAGATCAGATTCCCTCATCAATGATCTTGAAGTGGCCACAATCCAACACCTCATAAAGAATATATACGGTCCCATAGTTGCTAATTTTATCACCACATACTAGGGAAGCCAAAAGTGGAAGTAGGTCTAGTTTAGAATTAAGAATGAGGCCATTGAAAAAGCCATAACTACTCTCTAGGACATATTTAGGGTGAATTTCATCTTGTAGGCTCAAAGTAAAAATGAACGTTGCTGGAAAGGGTTCAGCAATGGGCTCTTCACCATCAAATTTGCTTCCTAGATGATGGACTCCCATCCCATAACTCTCAAAAATAGAGACAACCAGTCCATAGATAGGATCATCTGGCTCAAGCACCTGATCTTGAAAGTGGCCCACTTTTGTTGGCTTGTTGTCCATAGCAAAATTTTGACTATGGATAACTTGATCCAAAGGGAAGTAATTGTACCCAATAGGTGCTACCTCTGTACCCAAGCTTGGTAGTCCACCCAACACATTCTTCTAGATTGCCCCTTTGGTTGGGATGTTTTCTCCTCCTTGATCAGTAGATTCTAGGTCAGCTAGGTTTGGCCCAAGTCCATCATAGACCTGTTCACCCAATGGCCCAGGATCTTTAAAAATTCAAGACCCAACTTTCTATGGAATTCCTTGCTCTATCATGTGACTTGGGGAATTTTGCTGGAATGCAAAAACCATGTTTTCAATAAGAGCCCTATAACTTTGAATGTTATTACCATCAAGACCCTGTACTTTGCCATTGAGAACAGTAGCCTCATTCCCTGCATTGATGTTCCAAAATTTGGGCTTGAATCTTACCTGTTCATTTCTCTTAGGATTCCCTCAGATTGCAATAAAGTCTAGAGTTCCCAAAACTCCAGTACCAATGCCAAATGGTTCCCTCCTCCCCTAGGATGGCTAAAGGCTAATTTCAATGGAGCATCCAAAGGTAACCTAGGCAGCGCAGGGGTGAAAGGAGTCATCAGGGACCACAATGGCAGTATTATCAAAGCCTTTGCAAAACAATTAGGGACCCAAACTAAAAATTATGCAGAGGCCAGAGCACTATGGAGAAGCATTGAGGTGAGTAAAACCTTTCCAAACCAATAATTTTTGAAGGGTATTCTACTATTATAGTTGGCTACATTGTCAATAAGAGCATAGGAGGAAGGAACATTCAGAACATTATCCAGGTGTGCCAAGTCTCCCTTAACTGCATTCTCCAATACAATATCAATCATGTGTTTAGGGAAGCAAATAAGGTTGCTAATATCCTAGCCAAAAAAGCTATCAACCAAACCACCCTATCTCTCTGGGAAAAATATTTCCCCCAAGATTTCATCACCACAGCCAACCAGGATGTGGAAGAAAAATTTTAAAGGTAGCTTTAGCCACCATGATGATATTTATTCAAATGAAAGGTGTTAATTTTCAACACCACCTCTCCTCATAATATCAATAAAAATGTGGCTCTTACCACCATGAGGATATCTCCAAAAATTATTAGTGACGAAGATGAGCATCACACCACCAATGCTAAGGATAAGCTCTGCTCCTTGGCCCTCAACCGTGTCAACAAAGTAGTAGGCCACTTGCAAAAAACTGTTAACATTTACTAGGAAGGAGGTGCTCTCCTCAATAGTGCCATCCAAGAGCTCAAGGATCTCCCTGCTATGATCAATACTCTTCTATCCCCTGATCATAACTCCAATGTGAAATAGGAAAGGAATAAGGATTCCCAGTAGCATGAAAAAGTGTTTGATAAGCAACAAGGTTGCCTATTTTTGTAATGGTTTGATGAACTCTATTTTTGATGGTTTTGATATTTTTTGGACCAGTTTGAAAGGGGTAGATCCCCTGATGGTTTGTGTATAGATGCCACTTTGAGCATTGATGTATATACTTACACCTACTGTAATAGGGACGGGACCCTTTAACCCATTTAGTAAATAAAATACTTTTACCTACCAAAAAAAATATCATCTACCTACATCAAACATAATGATATTTTTTTTATTTGTGGAAAACATCCCAAAAGGGATGCCACTTTCGGGTAAGACCCAAGGAGGCAGGGGTATCCATTCCACCAAAAATGCCCAGGACTCGGACCCGGCCTACCACCTTTGACATACTCAAGGAGCAAACAAACACACAAAACCAATTTAAAAATAAGTAAATAACAACAAAAATAATAAAATAAAATAAAAAACATGCTCCTTGAGTGTGTCAAAAACAAAAGCACAACCAAACACGCACAATAAGAAAAAAGAAACCACAACACAAACCACATAGAAAAACACAAGAACCACATAACAAAACACAAACAAGACAAAAACAACAGAACACTACAAAGACATAACCCAAAAAAAACATGAAAAATAAACACAACCAAAACCTAAAAAATAAAATAAATAAAATAAAAATAAAAATAAAAAACAACCAACAACAAACAATAAACAAAAACAAAAAACATAGAAGACACTCACACATAAAAACACGAAATAACACAAACAAAGAGAAACCCAAGAACAAGAACGAAAAAAACACAAGAACAATAACAAAAAACATAAAAAAAAAACAAAAAACACAAGAACAATGAAAAACAACACAAAGAACACAAAAACAAAACAAAACAAAAGAACCCACCCACCTTAAAAAACTAAAAAAAAAAAAACAAAGAAAAAAAAAAACAATGAACAAAACAATGACCTATCTAGACCAGAAGACTATTAAGGCAAGAATCAACAGAGGAAACAAAATAAAGAATAGAATGAGCTAGGGAACTAAAAAAACTGAATGAACCAAAGAGAAGCAAAAAAAAAAAACAAGAAGAAACTAGGTACCTTCAGAACTCGAGCCATCCAAATAAATGATAGAAAGAAGAGCTTCCCTAATTTGAGAAGCCCACCATATAGGAGGGTGGCCATAACAAGTAAGATCACCTTTGTCCAAAGCCCAATTAGCTAAAGCATCAGCACTCTTGTTTTGATCTCTGACCACATGACTGTAATCAACTTTCAAAAATCCCATCTGGATTAACAGAATCTTCTCAATAATTCTTTTTATTCTCCAATCCACCTTATGATTCTTAGAAGAAGTCTTCAAGAGATTAATCATAAGTTGAGAGTCGGACTCAACTAACACCTTTTCCCATCCAACCTTAGTAGCCTCCTGAAGGCCTCTCGAGGATACCATACCCCTCAGCAAGGTTATTGGAAAGAATACCCAAATTCTCAGCAAAAGTAAAAACTAGGGAGCCATCCGAAAGTCTACCAATTCCTCCCACACTGGCTTTTCCAGGGTTCCCTCTAGAGGCTCCATCGGTATTGACTTTTCCAAAATCCTTAGGAGGAGGTTGCCAATTTCTAGTCCTATCCATCTTACTAATACTCACATTCCCTTTAAGTTGGTTGCCCTTGGAAGGTTTAATCTTCAATATTTGCATCACTTGATCCCATCTTTGGTGGGAGTTTTGAGGGTGATTAAGGAGTTGATGGACTGATTCAACTAAGTTGGCTATGGTCTTTTGCCAAATATAGTGAATATCCTTCCTATCTTGATTAAAAATTTGGTTGTTCCTTTCATTCCAAATATTCCAAAGAAGAATGGTAGAACCCATCCAAACTAATCGCCTAATAAAATGATCAACACCCTCTTGATTAGGCCAATCCCTCCAAAGTTGTTCAAAAGTAAAAAAATTGGACCACTGTAAGCCAAGTAAAGTGGCCATTCTCCTCCATAGCTCAGAGGCTAAAGTACACTCAATAAAAATATGGTTGATATTTTCTACATTCTCTTCACACATTTCACATCTAAAAGGGCCATGAAAACCATGCTTCATAAGTTGCTCACCAGTAAGCACCCTACGATGCAATAAAAGCCAATTAAAGAACCTCACCTTAGGCCAAAGCTTTTGAGCCCACAATTGAGAAAATATGTCAGAAGAATGGTTGGGATTATTATGGCATAAGGTCAAATAACCTTGAGCAACGGAATACTCACCCTTAGTAGTGTTGTTCCATCCAAAACAATCTTTTTCATGGGACCAAGAGAGGGATCTCATATGAAGGATGCCTTGGATATCTTGTCTTTGCCTTTCTGGGATTTGAATAGGCCAGTCCTCAATAGGGATCCAATATCTACCAACCTTTGAATTACCAGTATGGTACCGATAGTAATTAGCCACCTTTATCCAATTAGCTCGGTGAAGCTCCTCCATCAAAGGCCTCCAATCGAGAAACTGAGTTATCAAAGGCTTGTGACCATCCCAAGAATCTGTCCAAAAATTTGCATGTTGACCATTATGAATGATCCAAAATAATTTTTTCTTTATCAAATCCTCACCAGTCTTAAGAACTGCTAAAATGGGAGAACCTTTGGTAGGAAGTTGATAGCGAACAAGGTCTTCAGGACTTTTGTTCTCAACATATTTAGCACGGAGATTATTGGCCCAAAGAGCATTGGGGTTATGCAACATCCTCCAATATAATTTAGCAGCTAAAGCTTTGTTGTTATTAATTGAAGACCGGAATCCTAACCCCCCTTCACTCTTAGGAAGACATAAAGTATCCCATTTCACCAAGGCCCATTTTATTTTCTCCTTAGTACCACTCCAAAGGAAACGATGACTGATTTGATCCAATTCTCGAAGAATAGCCTTTGGGATATTCAAAACGGAAGAAACATAAATAGGAATAGCTTGAAGGACTGATTTTACCAAGGTGATTCTACCCCCAGAAGAAAGCCACTTGTTGGTCCACTTTCCAATTTTCTTCTTGACTTTGTCCAACAACCAATTCCAATATTTATTTTTCTGCCTTTGAATATTTATGGGAATACCTAAATAAGTGATTGGAAGAGAGGTCTTCTTATATCTTAATTTATCCAAGACCATGGATTCCTGTCTAGCAGAGCAGATGAAAGAAAATAACTTTAGATTTGTCTTCATTGATCAACCGCCCAATAGCCTTAGAAAAATAGCTAATTATTTGCTTAATATTAGAAGCTTCCTTAACCGTAGCTTTACCTAAAAGAGTAGAGTCATCCACAAATTGAAGATGAGAGATAGGTCTAGCTCCATGAGCAATGGTAACTCCCTCAAGGGTTTTGTTTTCCCTCTTTTTGGTTATAGTCCTACCCAAGCATTCAACAAGAATGATGAATAAATAAGGGGATAGCGGGTCACCTTGCCTAATACCTCTGGAAGTTGGGAAAGACCGAGAAGGCCTACCATTGATAAGAACTAAGTAGGAAACTAAAGAGATACATCCCATAATCCAATCCATCCAATCCTTAGAGAAACCAAATTGCCTCAAAACTTTGATAAGGAAGTGCCAATCCACTCTGTCATAAGCTTTGGATAAGTCTAACCGAATGAACATAGAAGGAGAATTTTGCATATCCATGGAATGGATGGCTTCCTGAGCAAGAACTATCTCATCTACTATTTGACGTCCTTCCACATATCCCCCTTGCTCCTGGGAAATAATCTTATGCAAAAGAGGCTTCAACCTTTCTCGCCATGATTTTAGTAATGATTTTGAGAAGAACATTACATAAAGCAATAGGTCTAAAAGCTGAGATATGATCAACCTCTTGAGCTTTTGGAACAAGAGTAATATAAGTTTTATTGATAACCTTCAAAATTTCTTTGGCTTTCCGGCTTCTTCCACCACCTCTAATAAATCAACATGAAGGATATCCCAGAACTCTTGGTAGAACTCAATAGGAAAACCATCGGGACTTGGGGTTTTCCCTTTTTGCATTTTAAAAACTACTTGTTGAAGCTCATTGATAGTAATAGGAGCAAGTCAAAATAGAGTTCTCCTCAGAAGTGATAAGAGAAGGGATTGCTTGAAGAACATTTTGTTGAGAAGCTGAGTCAAGAGGAGTAGCAACAAAAATATTGGAAAAGTAATCAACAACAATAGAGTTCATGCCATCCCAAGTATAAAAAACATCTCCAGTATCTGAAGTTAAGGAAGAAATAAAGTTGTGAGATCTTCGAGCTAGAAGAGATTTGTGAAAGAAATTTGTGTTTCGATCTCCTTCTTTGAGCCATTGAATTCTAGATTTTTGCTTCCATAAGATTTCTTCTCTTTTTTCCCATTCCTCTAACCGAGTTGTGAGTTTAATTTCATCTGCACTTCTCTTCTCTCGTGAGGCCATCTAAACGGATTTTCTTATTCAATTTTTCAAGATGAGCAATAACTTCATGTTTTTTTTTATGAACATCCCCAAACTCTTTCCAGTTCCAAGTCTTGATTTTGGATTTAATGTATTGCAGCTCTTTTGGAAAAACAGAACATCTTAGTCCCATGCCTAGGTTTACCTTCCTTCCACCATTGTTGCACACGAGGTCTGAAGGAAATGTCTCTCGAGCCACATTAATTGAAAATGAAAAGGAGAGAAACTCACATTGGTTTTCCACATTTCCACCATGATTGGCCAATGATCCGAACCAGCATTATTAAGAGTCTTCACTTTAGGAATGTGACCATGGATTAAGAAATTTTCAGAGAGAAAAAACCTATCCAATCTCTCCATTATACAAGCTAAGCCTTGCCTTCTGTTAGACCAAGTCATAAGGCCATTATCTGGTTGGATATCCACAAGATGGAGGTTTGCAATATATTCGCTCATGAGGTCAGTGCTTTTGTCCAAATTTCTATTTCCCCCATTTTCTCATCCAGAGAGAGGATGGTATTGAAATCTCCTCCGATCAAGATCCAAGCTTTAGGAAAATGAGAGATAATATGAGTAATATCCTTCCACTGTCTTCTTTTTTCCTCTAAAGAAGTCGGGGCATAAATAGTAATGCAGAGCATAATCTGGTTGGAATGTCTACTTTGAATAGCTATAGCCAACAAACCCCAACTGCCAACCATATGGTGAATAACTACCTCTTTTGGGTCCCAAAGACAAGCAATGCCACCCGAAGTCCCTTGGGAACTGAGGGAAACCACTTTTCCAGCTGGCCAAATTTTACTGGCAATTAAGTCCATATCCTCCATTGACATCTTTGTTTCTTGAAGGAAAACAAGATGTGGATGATTTATTTGAATCATTCTTCTAATTTCATTTTGTTTTGAAAGACTCCCTTTGAGTCCTCTAATATTCCAAGTGATGATCTTCATTAATACCAGGGCTAAAAAAGTTGGGAAGGGCATTAATCTTACCTTCCTCTACAAGCTTTTCACCTTCTTTTACCATATGATATTGATTGGTCTTGCGACCTATTTTTTGATTGGAATCCATCTTCAATTTTTTTTTCCTATTTCTTGACTTATTCCAATTGAATCTGAGATGGCTTCTAACCTTGAAGAATGCTCATACATTGCCAAAATTTTACTAGATGGTTCAATGGAGTCTATATTGGGACCTGCATTATTTGAAGTTTTGACATTTGAAATATTGTTTTTCTTGTGTAAATTTTCTCCTTTTTTTTTTGTTGAAAACCTTTGATTTGTTGGTTTGTCTCTGAGTTCTTCCCTTCATATTTAAATTGTGTTTCTAAGATTTCAGTTTCCATTATTTCCTCTTCCTCACTTGGGACATCATTTGTGGAAAGTATTTCAAACATATTAGCAAATGACTTTGATTGATCCTTCATAACTATTTTTTTCGAGTGTTCTTCTTCTTAGGTATTTGGAAACTTGCTGAGTTTATATCTTCTTTCTTTTGATCGAGGAATTTTATTTGGGCAAGCACTAGCCAAATGACCATATTCATGGCAAATTCTACAACGAAAAGGAATGTTCTCATAGTCCACTACTTGCTCCCAAGTGTCTTCCCCAAATTGTAATGTGATATTTTTAGGAAGGGGTTTGTCAAAATCCATTAAAACACAAATTCGAGCATAAATAATATGTTCAAAATTTTGAGTACAATCAACAATCATCATAAAAGTTCCTAAAGAGTTTCCAATTGAAGAAAAAATAGTAGGATTCCAAAATTCAATAGGGAGGCCAAAGAGTCTAACCCACACGGGAGCTATAGAAGGCATCTCTTCTTCGGCTTTAAATTTAGTATGCCAAGGCTTCATGAAAAGCCCCGCCCTTCCAAAAAACCAAGGACCCCCTTGAAAAGTTTTCTCTCTATCTTCATTATTAGCAAATAAAACAAGAAAATAACCATTTGGATAAATAGAGATTTGTAACTCACCTTTAGTTTTCCAGATTTTTGCAGCCTAGACTTTGAAAGCAGATAGACTCGGACGAAAACCCACGAACCGACAAATTAGTCCTCTTTTTTCCAAATCTTCAATGCCAGTCTGAATGTTCCCCATATCAAGCTTAACAATAGGAGTTCCATCATCTGCTTTAATACATCCTGAATATGTTTTCCTGGGATCAATATTAGGCATTCTTAGAGGTTTATGGGAAGCCCTAATATTGATATTAGCATTGGGCTGAGGCTGTCCACCATGAAGGGCATCCCTAAAATTCATTTTTGGGACTGAGTCTTCAAAATTCTTACCCTTGACGGGGGTTTTCACAAGTAGAATTATTTTGTGGGTGCACCTTAGCACCAGATTCATTTGAGATATGAGCCATTTTTTGATCAACTGCTTGAAACTTGTTTCGAGATCTCTTTAATCCTTGCCCTAGACGTCGTGGAAAGGTATGGTTTTCACTTTTCTTTTGAGCAGCAAATTGGAAGCCGTTGTCACTCAAGTTCACAGTATGATCTGTTGAAAGACAAATTTCTAACCCATCTTGTATCCCCTGCAACATTTCCTGCTAAAATATTGAGCATAAACCACAAAAATATTGGCCACTAGGGCCCGAAGGCCCTAAAAACCAACCTCTGGAGCTGCTTGCACTCAACCCAGATGAAACCCTCGCATAGCCGCTTGCCAAATATATCGTTCACACATAGGGCTGCGCTAGGATCTGTGTTGCTCCAAATGATATGAAAATTGGTGGAGACGTTCTAGGGTTTTTCAGGCATCTACCCTCAAAATTTCAGCTCAATCCGAGTTCGGATGAGTGAGATATGGCCGAAACGAGTTCGGAAGTTTGGGCAGTCCTGCGAAAAATGTCCAAATTGTTCTGTTGCTCATCTAGTTCATCACTATCTTAAAGCCATGAATTATTCCTTATACTTGTATTCCAAACATAATGATTTTATAAACTAATATAATCTTTAATTGTAAAATATGTGAGCCAAGAGCAATTAGGAGGAAGTTTGGGTAGGAAGCATGAAATAGAAAGAAAAGTGCAATCAAGGAACAAGTGCCACTTATTGTTCCAAATATTAGGAGACAATTTAAAGGATTAATGTGAAGAAAATCTAGGTAACATGGAAAGAAATTCAATTTTTAAAGTCCTCACTAAAATTAAGGATGACCTAGTTAGAAGTAAGTATGCCTTAGTTGGAATTATGAATGCCCTAGTTAGTGATAAGAGGAAGAGTGAATCTATGGATAACCCTATCTAGGTAGTAGATACTATAATAGAAGTGATGATAAAGGATGATATGATTGAGCATGATATGATGGTTCTTAAAACAAGAGGGTTAATATATAAGTTCCATGGATATAGGCTAAGTTTTTATGAGATTTAAAATTGGATTAAATGGAAGTGGGGATTGAATTCAAATTACTCCATGACTTTTCTTCCAAAAGGATTTTTCTCATTATTTTATCTAGTTCAAAAATTAATGATAAAATAATGGATAAAGGCCCTTGGTTTAGGGTTAAGGATGCATTATATTTAATACCTTGGAGTGAAAATTGTTTTGTGGAGACAAAAACTATTAAAAGGCTTTTGGTATGGATTAGAATTTTTGGAATTCCTTATCAACTCATCAAGAAGGAGGTTTTAAATAATATTGGTAATGCCCTAGATGAATTCATCTAGGAGGGACCAACTAATAAGGAGAGGAGGTATTTTGTATACACTCAAATATTTATTGCCATGGGTATTTTAAAACCTTTATTATAATCCATTATGATTAAATATGAATTAAGAGAATAGGATCAACTAGTGGATTATGAAAATATTATATTTTGATGTTGCAAATGTCATGAAATTAAGCAATGACAAGAGACTCCAAATTGGAAATAATGGAGAAAGAGATTGAAATTTTTGGGCATCAAGGTAGCTTCAATATGAAACAAGGAGATCGTATCGTAGGAGAAGATAGGTCAAATCAAGGATTTGTCTCTCCTAAGAGAGTGGTAAGAAAAATCCCTCTACATGATTAGATGACAAAGGCCATTACTGAATCAACCATTATAAGAAAAATTGATATGAGGGATGAGGAAGTACAACAAAAAAATTCAAATATAGGAGCTAAATATGTGAAGGAATAAAGGAAGTCAAATTTTTAAAGCAAAGGAATATGGGAAGGAAAATTTTAAAGAAAATGAGATGGAGTTAAGCTTAATCTAGGTAAATCTTCTACATTTTTTTGTAGCATAAATTTTTCTCCTTATGATAAAATGAAATCAGTACATGAGTATATTCATTGCATTTTAGGGTTTTAGGAGAACTACAATAAAGAAAATCATATGGAGGATATCCAAGGAAATTTAGGGTTCCCAGTCCAACATAAGAAAGTAATGACTATGGTGGATAATTTGTTCAATTTAGGTTTTTCAAGACAACATAAACAAAAAATACTAATGGGGCTATTCATTTCACTTTAGATTGTTTAGGGAAACATAAATATTTAGAAGATAAGTCTCATTATGAATAATATGAAAAAATAGAAGAGATTGATGAAGACGGAAAAAGGAGAGGAAGGTCATCCAAGCATGAAAAAAGAGAAAATAAACTCAAAAGGATATTACTTTGGGAAGCCAAATAAAAGTAACGTAGGTGTTAAAAATAAGTGGAGCTAAGCCCACTAATTAAAATAAAAAAATGTTGAAGATGAAAATGATATGATGGAATATTAGGAGTATTAATAAGACCCCTAAAAAATGATTAATTAAGGAATTGATAGGTTGTTATAGTCCTAAGTTTATTTTATTACAAGTAGTGAGGAATGTAAGGATGCTTTTAATAAGATTTGGAATATGGGTGATTGTCTAGAAATTTCCTCTATAGGAATTTTAGGCAATATTGAAATAATATGGGATAAATGCAAATGGAATGAGAAACAATTAGAAGCAAAAAGTAATTGGGTTGCTGGATTATTTTACAGGAAAGAGGAAAATATCAAAGTGAAAATTATAAATGTATTTTCTCCAACTATAGAATCTCCTTGTGAAATATGTTGGAAAGGCCTTGAAAGGAATGATGGAAAAATACAAAACACCAAACCAAGCCACAAGGATCAAGGGGTTTAAGTAATATCATATTAACCAAAATAGAGAGATAGAAAAATAGAAGCAAGATAATGAAACCTAAAACAAAAATTGTAATATCCTATCATATATTAGAATTGATTATAAGTACAATTAATAAACCTTGCTTAAATAGGCAAGGAAGATCCATCACAGTCATAGGATCAACTAAGAGATAAGGATTAATATCCATCATACAAACAAAGAGGTGTGATATGATCCATGGAGAAAATATCTCAACCCTTGAAATGTAATCAATGAGTTTAACTCCCTAGGAATGCCAAATATCCCCATAATATCTAAATAAGATAAAAAAAAATACCCACACATAAATTTGGTGGGGAAAATAAACTAAACTAATATAAAAATAAAGTATCTAGGTGATCATGAGATATAGTCTAAACACCTACTCTAATGCCCCCCCCTCAAGCAAAGCTAAGGGTCAAAAAGAAGTGGCATATCCATAGTATGAGTCCTGGAAACAAGGCCTGATAAAGTACTCATGTACAATGTGTATCTAAAAGATCTCAAACTAGGAGGGAAAACCATATGGGAAAAGTCATCTAGTTAGAAAGAGATAAGAATAATAAAGGAATTTGGCCTCATCCACACACCCAAGGATAACTTCCTTCACCCCAATTATCTCTTATAACAAATAAAAATGAGGATATGGGAAGGTTTTAGTGAATATGTCGACAATATGCTACTAAGTGGGCATGTAGTCCAAGTTGATCACCCCATCCTAGATAAGTTGCCAAATGAAGTGCATATGAATCTCAATGTGCTTGGTCCTCTAATTATCAAAAAGATTACAAGAAATATGTATGGTACTTTGGTTTTCACACCAAGGTGAAGTGTTGCACTAATCTTATAAGAAGCCAAGCTCTATAAAAAACTATTGAATCCAAAGAATCTCTTGACTAGCCAATATTGCTACCCAGTATTCTACCTCTGTAGATGAAAGTGCAATAGTTGTATGATTTTTGCACACCCAAGCAATACATAAAAAACTAAGGTAGAAGACATAACCATAAGTAGACTATCAAGTATCAAAACATCCTACCCAATCAGAATCTGTATACCTAGCTAATTGTAAAGGCCCCCTAGAAAAGTGAAGCCCAAAATATGAAGTCCCTCAAAGATACCATAAAATTTGCTTGGCAACCTACTAATGATTGTCATGTAGATCATGTAAAAATTAGGAGACCAAACCAACTACAAATGATATGTCAGGATGAGTGTGAGGTAAGTAAATTAAACTCCCAACCAATTGTTTGTAAATGGTGGTATCAAATCTGGGAGTAGAACATGTGACACTAAAAATAACATTTGATTGTAAAGTACTAGGATATGGGTTATAGTCAGCCATTACAAATCATTTATGTAAATCCAATGTGTAATTATGCTGACAAATAGAGATCCTTGAATATGATTGTAAAATTTAAAATACAAGGAACAAGTGCAGAAGTCCAAGATCTATCATCTCAAAAAAATTAAAAAGAGAGTGATGCATAGTTTGGATGCGTGAAGTAGAATTGCCTATGATCAATAAATCATCAACATATAAGACAATGATGATGATGTCCTCTCCATCCCTCAAAGTGTAAACTGTAGGATCAAAATGACATCTTGAAAATCTAAAAGATAGAAGAAAATAATCCATGTTATCATACCAAGCCCTGGGGGCCTATTTGAGGCCATAAAGCGATTTCCATAATATGTACACAAACAAATAATACTAGATAAATCCAAGAGGCTACTCCATATAAATATCTTCTTGTAAATATCCATGCAAGAAGGTACTCTTCACATCCATCTGGTAAACTGACCAACCCTATGATGCAACAATAGAGAGGACAAGACAAACATAATCCAACTTGGTGATATGGGCAAATGTCTTAGAGTAATCAACCCTCTCAACCTGTAAAAAATTTTTCACCACAAGTCGAGCCTTATATCTATGAATGAACCTATTTATTGCATATTTAGTATGATACACCCATTTGTATCTCACCATTTTTATTTCTTTTGGAAGGGAAACCAAATACCAAGTGTGATTCTTCATTAAGGAAGAATACTCATCATCCATGACATCATCCCACTCCTGAATGCCATGGGCCTCATCAAACCTCTATGTATCAATAGAAATTGTTTAATAAATAAGACCCATGATGGAAGTAGAAGTATGCCTTGAATGTGGGACACCTTCAATGAAAGGTTTTTCCTCCTTGACCATAGTCCAAGCCAATCTAGGCATGGGGGAAGTATGTGTAGGAACCTATACAACTATCCAAACAATATCCTCATACTCATTGTGATCATCATAAAAATAACCATCTTCAAAGTAAAAAGTAGATGAGGATGGATGAGTAGAAAGAGTGGTCTCAGTTGGAGAAAAATACTCATCAAACTATAAACGAGCTCAAAAAGAACTTCATATGTATCCAGATCTAGTAATATATAAGCTCTCATTTCCTCATAATAGGCTTGATCTTTCTATCCAAAGTTATCCTTTTCTTCTTTGGAACATGAGCTCATGCTTGATTCACAATCAATTCAAAATGATAAACATTAGGCTTGGTCCCTATCCAAGCCTCCTCTGGAGTCATATACTCAAGAGGTCAACAAGGTGTGTGATTTTGAATGTAATTCACACAATTGACTACCTCAACCCAAAACTTGGGAGGTAAATGCTGTGAGTGCATCATAAAATTTGCTATTTCCTTAAGTGTTATATTTTTCCTCTTAGCTACACTATTTTGTTATGGTGTATGTGGGATAGAGTGCTGATGTAGAATCCCATGAAGGGCTAGAAAATCTAAAAATTCCCTACTAATATACTCTCCCATTATCTATACGAAGCTTCTTGATGCAACTCGAAGATTTATTCTCAACAAAATCCTTAAAGAATTTAAATGTGGCAAAAACTTCACTCTTGAAATTGAGAAAATATACCCAATTTCTCCTTGAGAAATCATCAATAGAGGTGAGTGCATACTTAGCTCCCAAAAAAGGAGTGGAAAAAACCATCAAGTCATTGTGCACCAACTCAATATGGGAAGAATCTCTCTTGGACTTACCTTTGGAAAATGATCTTGGTGTTGTTTGCCAAGTACAAAACTTGGAAAAAATCCATAAATATAGGAGACCTTAGGTAATATCATGAGTGCTTAAATCCTTCAAAAATTTATAATTGAGATGGCAAAATATTAGTTTTTGAATCTGCATGAGCCACCAAACAAGTACCTCAAAGTGATAAAGACATGATCTATGGTCAGCAAATCCTTCTGCAACAATAGACTATGGGTCACTCAAATCTCTAATCTCAGCTCCTTGAGGTGCAAACAACATAGTTTCTCCCCTCCCCAAAATGAAAATTTGGTACATGAAGAGCAAATTGGTGGAAATTTTTGGAACATAAAGAACATTCATAATGAATCCACCATCATATTTCCCCTTAACTAGAATGGAAGAAGAATATCTAACCTCAATGAAAGATGTGGAAGTAGAGCACAAGGTGGCAAATGACTCCCTAGATGAAGTTATTTGATGATTTGTTCTAGAATCCAAAATTCAATCCTTATAAATAGCCTTAGATGATTTTACAAAAGTATTTAAAGCCTTGCCCTTATCTTTTGAAGGAGTGAAGGATAATTTTTTATTCCTAAAGTCTTCCTCTAAGTCTTGTAACATTTTATAAGACTTGTCCTCAGAATGACCATTGAATCCACAATATGAACAAGTAACATTTGACCTATTTTTACTTTTGGATTTATTAGGTTTATTATGAGAATATTTCGAGGATGACTCTTTTTTATGTGACTCTTTGGGATTTTTATGAAATCAAGGAGAAGGGGAATAAGTAAGTTGGGGTTTAGACTTTGAATTTCCATTACCTTTGGAAGTGGAAGTGGATACAATAAATACCTTATGTAAGGAGGTGTAATGCTCAGAGTTAAGAACTTTAGATTCTTCCCTCAAAATATTGACACAAAACTTCTCAAAGTAGGCATTTTGTGATTAGAACCCATGGAATCGATATTGAAAAAAAATGTGAAGGCAAAAATATGGAATGAACCCTTAAATTTTGACAAGATCATGAAAATACATTCTTCATCCATTTTATTTTTTCCACTACCCTATAAAAGTGTGAGAAAAGATTGGAAATTTTAGTGAGAAAATCACCCATAGATGGAAAATCATCTAGATTGAGAGCACTAAGTTCAACATCAAGATGTAAAAATCTCAAAGTGTCCACTTGGATAAATAGCTTCTCAATATTCTCCCAAATTTGAAAAGGAGTGTCACAATAATTAAGATAAAACAAAATATTATCACTCACATGCATCCCAATTAATCCCTTACATTCATCCATTTTGTAATCATAATAAACTTACAATACTATTTTGTAACTTCAGGTAGCTCTTCTTGCATTAATATTGATAACCCTTTAGATTGAATAAGTGTCATCATGTGTGGCTTCCATATGTGATAATTATGTGAGTTAAGTGGTTCAAAATTTTCTAAACCTATTTTTCAATCACAAGAAATAAAATGCAAGATCCACAAATATGGTGTTCAAATCAACACCAAGACACCCCACCCAAAATATTTTTATTCAATGCTTCCATAAATAAGAGCCCCCCAAAAAATCAAATGCCTTTATAATTCAGGTGTTACAAAGAGTATATGATCAAATATGATTTTTACAATCACTAAAATTTTGTAGATCTAAAAAGAAAAAAAAAGAGTAACAACTTCACAAAAACAAATATTTTACAAAGATGTTTTCAAATACACAGAATTACTAGCAAAATGCATTATTTTAAATGTATTTTTATAAAACCTTGTTAGTAACTTAAATGCAAATATGTGTTTGAAATTTAGAAAGAACTCAATAGTGAAGAAGATAGGTTGCAGATCTTAGAAAACTAGATCTACTACAAACAACTTTAGATATTATGGAAAACCAAATATTTCATGGATCGTGTGCAAGAAAAACTTACATACAAAAAAAATTATATATGACAATGGTAATTGGTAGTAGAGAGTGATTGGTGGTGGTTATGGATCGACAATGGTTAGGTGTACAATGCTACCAATAGTTTTGCAAATATTAAAATAGCCCACAAAAAAACTCTAAAAAACTTAAAAAAAATAGAACCTTTTTGATCAATCCCCTTGGTTAGAGGGGTAAATAAAGATGTAATAAATGGATTAAAAAGATATATAATATATTTGTAAAACAATAGAAAATAAAAAAAAATCAATTTTTACCTTATAGGGCCTAGAAACCTCCAATATCCAACTACAAAACCTTCAACATGATTCAGTTGTATGAACCTCAATAATGAATGTTTCCAATAGTCCTCAAAGCTTTGATACCATGAAATAAATCATGGAAAAACACACAACATCGAACCAAGCCACAAGGATCAAGGGGTTGAAGCAACACCACATTAATCAAAATAGAGATATTAAAAAACAAAAACAAGATAATGAAAGCTAACAAAAAACTGCAATATCCTATCATATATCAAAATTGATTATAAGTACAATGGATAAGCATTGCTTAAATAGGTAAGGAAGATCCACCACAACCATATGATCAACAAAGAGATAAGGATCAATATCTACCATAGTAAAAAGGAGGTGTAATATGATCTGTGGAGAAAATATCTCAACCTTCTAAATGTAATCATTGAGTGTAACTCCCTAGGAATTTTGAATATCCCTATAATATCTAAATAAGATAAAAATAAATATCCACACATAAAGTGGGTGGGAAAAATAAACTAAACTAATATAAAAATAAAGTACGTAGGTGAGCATGAGCTAGAGTCTAAACACCTACACTAAAAAACCTTAGCATATTCTTGTCAAATACAATGATGGTTCATTGTGCTCTATGGTTTCTTGGGGGTGATTTTAATAATGTTCTAAATCCTTTGGAAAAGAAGGGTGGTATTCTAGGATGGTATAAATCAATGCAGGTTTTTATTTCATTTGTCAATTCAAATGACCTTTGAGATGTTAGTCCTTCAAGTTTTTAATATACATGGGATAATAAATGCATAGGGAAAACTCATATAGTAGAAATACTGGGTGGATTCTTGTTATACAATAAATGGTTGTAAATAAAGTATACAATCTCTTAAAATATTTTATTGTGTGTAGGATCAGATCAAAAAACCATTCTTTTGACTTGTGATTTACCTAATAATGGTCATCCAAATCCATTTCACTTATAGTATTTGTAGTTGCAAGACCCTAATTGTTTCTAGATGGTTATGTTATGGTGGGATGAATCAAAATATGAATGATCATGTATGTATAGGATTTTCTAAAAGATGAAATATTTAAAGGAGCAAATAAAGATTTGGAATACCAAATATTTTGGTAATATTTTTAAAGATAAGAAAGAAATTGAATCCAAGCTTAAAAACTTATAAAAGATAGTAGAAATTAATGGAATGGATCAATATTCTTAAGTGAAAGAAAAATAATTACTTTTTTATTATCATAATGTATTGAAAATGAGTCATATTGGTTCTAAAAATATAGAGAGAAATGGGTCAAGGAAATAGAAATACATTTTTTTAGGCTATAGCAAAAATAATTTTTTCTTTTCGTCACATCAAATTTTTTTAAACTCTAGATGGAATAAATATTGAGGAAGAAGAAGATATAAGGAAGGAAGCAATTAATTATTTCAAAAATATTTTGTTAGATACTAGGCAAGATAAGGAGGCACAAGATAAGATTTTGCAAAATATTCCATCAATTATCACACAAGGACAAAATGAAATCTTGATGAAGAAGATATATATGGAGGATATCCATGAAGCAATTTTCTCTTTTCATACTCACAAGGCACTTGGCCTCGATGGATTTCTTGCAATATTCTTCCAATTTTTTTAGGATTTATTATAGAGTGATATCTTAGTTGCAATTGAAGAGACCCAAAAAATAAAGTCTATAATAAGTGAGGTCAATGCCACTTTTATTACGTTGGTTCCCAAGAAAGGAGAGAAATTATTTTGATAATTTTCATCCAATAAGCCTCTGTAATATGATTTATAAGATTATTTTAAAAACTATGGAAAACAAGTTGAAGGGCATTCTAGGTTGTGTTATCAAAGAGGAACAAGATGGTTTTATTTGGGGTAAAAAATGTATTGATGGTATAATTATTTCATAAGAGGCTATACATTCTCTTTATTCCAAGAAAAACTAGGTATGCTTATGAAATTAGATATGAACAAAGCATATTATAGGGTTTTCTTATGAAGCTCAATTATTCTTAGCAAAAAAGAGGTCCCTGGTTTTGTCCCAGTTTCTCTGGCATATCCTTAACTCTTCCTCCTTGGCTGGATGGTGTTGTAGATGATCTTCTTGGGATGGGATATCACTTCTCCATTTGTCTACCCATTTACTTACCTTATGGTGGGTTTCCTTTCAATGCCTAGTTTTTGAGATGTCATTGGGTTCATCCTTGGGACCTTGGGATATCGCTAGGTTTTTTCCTGGAACCCTCCCTGGGATTTTTGGGTTTCTTGAGGGGTTTTCCTTGGATTTATCAGTTTTTTTCTAGGTTTTTGCTTGGTGTTGGCATTTAGTGGTTCTCCAGATGTGGTTTGCTGTGGCTGTGGGAGAGTGGCTTCATGAGCAGTTTTGTACAACATATTTTTGGTTTGGTGAGACCATGTGATTTCTCCTATGAATCTACTCTTTGCGATCATTGATGTGGGTTCAATGTGCTCTCAAAATTTTTCATGGGTTTGATTGTGGGCCTCTGCATTGCTTACTGTTGGGTTCCTACTAGACTTCCTCATATTTTTCCCTGAAGCTATTCATTGGTGATGTTGAAGGTTGTTTGGGGTTTCTTGTTGCATCCTTTTGGTATGGGATGGCATGTGCTTATCACTTGTAGTTGTTTCTCCCTATGGCTCCTTCCTTTTGGGTTCCTTGTCAACTTTTCCATAAATTTCTCGTGGTGTGCTATTCTACATCTGCTACTTCCTCTAATTTTGTTGGCATCCTCATAGTTTCCTTGCTTTGTTGCAAGAGGATTTCATGGCTTGTGGAGATCCTTAGTTTGTTGTTCCACTTTCTAGACCTATGTGGGATGTGGATTACTAGTTGTTTGATTTTATAGCATCCCTACTTGTTTCCCATCCTTTCTTGGGTGGGTTTTCCTTATTTGTAGTTTCTTTGTTCCACCCTATGGTGAAGGGTGGTTTTTTTGTCGATTTTTGGTTTTCCATTGCATGAGATGTTACATTTTTCTAGATTCTAGATTTTCCCTGTGTGGAATGTTACATTTTATCAGATTATGATTTTCCCTTTCATGGGATGATGCTTTTTCCTGGTTTTTGGTTTCTCTTGAGTGGCCTATTACATTTACCACCTATTGGGCTGTTCAAATTTGTAACTAGGTGAGATTGATCATTTAAATTTTCTACCTTTTTTATTTCTCGCTAGGTGGGCTTTTCAGCTTTTTGGTTTCCCGCTTCTTGTGTGTTTTCCTCATTTATTTCCTTATGCATTTTATGAAGGTTTTCCTATTTCCTATCCTATTGGATTTCCTCAAGCCTTTCCTTAAGTCCATCCTTGGGCTTTCTTGTGGCCTTTCCTATGGTTTTTTCTAAAACATTTTGGTGACTTGTTGTAATCAGGTTTTAGGTCCCTTGATAAAAACCCACTTTAATTTAAATTTAACTGATCAAAGTAATTATTATTAGTAGAAATTGATCATATTTATTTATAAAATGTTAAAAAAATCAATTCATAAATCAACTATGCATAAAAAAATTCACATAAATATGAAAATATACTTGAGGTAGGGCAACACCTATAATATTCATTAAGGAAGAAAATCACTAGTAATCCCATCTATGAGCTAAGATCGATACAAAGAATAATTGATATCACTTATTTTTTACAAGGAAAATATCCCTTCTTTATATACTCTTCTTTCTAAACCCTTGTCCCACTCATTAATATTATAAAATATTAAAAATATAATCCACCTTGGGTTTATGTGTGGTTCATGCCAATGTTGTTATAGCACTACACAATTTTCTATTTTGATCAATGGTTCTCTTGTTGGTTACTTCAATTCATATTATGGACTTCATTAAGGTGATTCACTATCTTATTATCCATTCATTATTCTTGCAGAAGCATTCGGGAGAGCTTTCTCATGTTGGAGGTATTACATTATTTATTACCTTGTAAATAATTTAGTCTAGGGTGTATTTAATATTTGAGTCTATAGTATGTGTCATGTTATTAAGTGTGAGTTATGTGTCATGTAAATAAGTGTGGAGTTATGTGAGTGAAGTGTCATTCTTAGAAGTGATAATTTATAAGCAATAATGAAAGACTTTATCTTTATATAAATATGTGAGAGAGAAATATGAATATTTAGGTCTCTTGTGAGTATGAGGAGATGAAGATTTTATTTAAGTGTAAAGTTCAAGATTCATGTGCATATAAAGAGTCTCATGTAAGCATATACTAAATATAAAGCTCTATAATATGTAATCAAAGAAGCATTGCATTTATGCATTACTTATAGTATATTTATATCAACAATATTATATGATATTTATGTTCATTATTGTGGATTTATTCATTGTATATTCTTGAGATATTATTAATGTGGACATGGAAAATTGACCCATTAAGATGAGTCATTTTCCTTAGATCCCAAGTTTTCCTCTCAGAAACATAGGGTCATATTTGAGCCAACTTTTCCTCTATCAAATTTTCTCCATTCCTTTCAACACCTATACCATTGGATTAGGTTTTGAAATATATTTACATTGGTATATTTTTGATACCATTTTGACTCTATTTTATCCCATAAAGTGCCAAGAAACTACACAAGGGTCTAGCTATCATGAATTTGTGGTTGCCCAATATAGGGCACAAATTTTCCATCTTGGGTTCTTCTCTCAAAAACACTTTCTAGCATCAACCCTTTCTCAAGGTCAAGTTTTATCTTCCCTCCTCCAAACGTCCTATAAAAAGAGGGTTGGATTCCCTATTTTTCATCAATCAATCAATCTAAGGAATCAAGAAATCTAAATCCAACCCAATGAATCTTCTTGAGAATCCTAATCATGATTTTATCATTTGTTCTTGCTAATAATTGCTCTTCTATTGTGGGATTGCTATTTCACTCTTGGTGTTAGTTTCTCTTGGTGGATAAGTGTTGGATCCCTAAGGAGGAGTCTACTATCTTGGAGGTCTTCATCCTTTTGTCTAATTTTTTCTACCACTAGGTTGTTTTCACTCATTTGCATTCATATACTATTAAATTGTGCATCTTTTGTTTGTTTTTTTGTATCATTCAACTCATTTTTATTTCTATTGTAAATTAAATATACAAGGCATGAAGGCACCAATTCATCATACAAGGTATGAATTCACCTGTGATAGGATTAGGGGTAGAATATTTTCCCCAAAAATCTAGATCTATATTTTATGTTACATCTAGAGCATATTTGTACAATTTACATTCTATTCATCATACTATTCTATTGCATTGTATTATATTTTTCATCTTCCAAAAAGGTCAACTTTTGCTTTTGTATTCTAAAGGTCAGCTAAAACAACCTAGAGGGGTTGATAGTGGTGCCTCTAAGTATAGTGGCTTAAGCAATCACCCTAGTGTTTATCGTATGTTTTGAGGGTTTTGTGAAGATATTTTGCAGGATAGAAGTTGTGGGATATTGTTGGATGCAAAATAAAGCGTAGAAAAACCATTAAATTAGATAAGTACCCTAATATATCTTTAGGCTATTTGGTTTTTTTTTGGATTAGTAACGGGTTTTAAAAGGGACCCAAAAACTTATATACAAGCTGTAAGGAGGATCTCGTGAAGGTTTGAATCCCTGTAGAACAAGCCAAAATTGGGCCAAACGCATGGTCCATAAGCTAAAAAATAGCCTAGATTATTACAAAACTACCCATGGGCACAAATAGAAAGTGTGAGGTTCCACAATCTATCCTTATTTTACAAATGTCAATATGCCACCTTGGCATATCGATGTAATAAGGTCCCACACTTCGCCTTGCATTGTGAGCCATCATGATCCTTGACATCATGGCACTATTCAACATTAGTAACTACAAGTTCACTACAAGAATCAATGATGCATTGGGGAAGGTTGCCCTGCCATGTCACCAGGGATTGGATAGTTAACCCAAAGTTTGCCATTGTATCTACTGCTCGATTGTCTTCCCCATACACGTGTTGAATACATCTATTATTAATCACCCTTAATTGGAGAATGGACTCTTTGATGATTGGCTACACATTTTAATGTGGATACGAGACCTATTTCAAATAATTTATAGTGTTTAACGAGTCTCCCTCGATTATCAGGTACTGGATATTAAGCTTGATAGACATTTGGATGCCTCGAAAAGCTGCTCAAGCTTTTGGAAAATTATTAGATTGGACTCCAAGTTTTTCTGCATAAGCCAGGATGAGACAACCTCTGTCATCCTTGATTATGCCTCCAAAAATTTCATCATAGAGGTTGCATTTTGATGCACCATAAAAAATTAACTTGAATCACTAAGGGGGAGGGGGTATCCAAGAGACAAGGGATATGTCTAGAACAACCTATAAATGACCAAAAATGTCAAAAGATAGGTTAGCATAACGTGCAACTTGAATATCAAATGGTGATGAAGGACAATTTTCAAAAGACATGATATTGTCATTTTCATAGGTAAAAGTCATAGCTCTCAAACAGACCGACTTCGGATCTAGGGACAAAAATCGAAATGCTTGATTATTCCTTTCCAACCAAATTTACCACATAAAGTGAGGAAGAATGATCGACCACAACAACTTTAGGCATGTGGAATTAAAGGGGTTTGCCCACTGGGTAATAAGGTCACTGATAGACTGAGAAGCAAACCAAGAGATGGAAATATTTGACAAGATCATGGACAGGACAAGGCCAAAAAAGGGGCACTCTAGAAACAAATGATTAACTCACTCCCACATAGATTTACATAAGTAACACCTATTGGTCAAGATCATACCATGGGTTATCAAGTTATCGATGTGATGAGTCTATTTTTTTCTGCCAAAAAAAAAAATGGGAAATTTTGAATTTTTTTTAGGCTATTTGGTGATTGCTTTCTACTCATTTTTAATTCAAAAACCTAATCACAAGTAAATAACAACATTTGATTAAATTTCTAGGTATTTTAGGGAATAAAATCATATAGTGTGCATCTAGGGTTTTAAACCTTGTTTGTGCATTTCCCTTGGACCCTTGCTCAAAGGCTTTATTTTTTAATCCTAGGGTTAGTGGTCATTCAAGCAAAGAATCATTCTAGGGATAGCTCTTGTCTTCCTACATCTTGTATCTTGCATCGTTCTTTCTATTTTTATAGTGTAGTTTTAGAAAGGCCAAACATAGGTGCATACTTAATTGACACATTTAAACACATTCCACCCCAAACTTGGAGTATGTCCTAAAACCATTCTTGGTGAACCCTTCCCCTTTGCCCACTAAGTGTAGAGTTATAACATACCCCTATGATTCACCTCGTATCTAGTCAAAAATCATACGCGGTAGGGTAGTTTTCCCTCTCTACATATTTGGTGAACCCAACATGAACACGTATCTTAGTGGCCAAAATTAGGAAGCCTATTCCTTTGCTTTTCTTGAAAACCTTAAGCAATACCACTAATTCTTCTTGTTTAGATCAGAAAAAATTTAATAACATATTAAAATTATCTTGTGTGCTTTTGTTAGTTTTTAGTTTTTCTCCTTTTTCACTCTTACCTTTCCCTCTCTCCTAATGACTACCAATATTAGGAGTGGGTAAAGGCTTTTAGAGTTTGATGAAATTTTCCAAAAATATGATCAAATTGATGGAGAAAATCATAATCTAGAAGAGGAAGAAAATGAAGAGATTGAGAACAACCTTGACCCTACCAAAGGACCCAATGGGAATCTTATATTTAAATCATTTGAACATGTTTGGAGTTTCTACAAGCATCATAAGGATGCCTTGGATGAAGCTATGAAAGAGGAAGCTTGAATCAAGGAAGTTGAAACATCTCATCATCAAACCATTTCCTCTCGATATGTTCATAACAATCCCTTGATTGAATATTTGTATCATGGTAATCATGTTCATAACCCAACATATACAACTACTATGACCACCAACGTTGGAAGGATTTTACGAATTCCTCCAACTAGTAGTATAACTCAAGATTATACTCAATTTCCTCATCATTCAACTAATTTTAATTTTTTTGCTTATATCCCACCAACTATTAGTTATCCTATCTAGCAATATACCACATATCATAACAGTATAAATACCCTCAACATGATCCAAGTACTCTTTCAATAGCCTACCTATACCCCTCCCTTAGGGGATCTACGAGCATTGCACAACAATAATATTGAGGTGCAAATTTTAACTAATATGTTAAAACAATTGGTTTCAAGATTGGATATTATTTAACCCCCTAGTTTCATCTATAGCTATAGAGAAATGTGCAATCAGCCCATAGACCCTATCGTTGTTGTTAGGCTCTATCTTAAGCATTTTACTATATTGATTTTACCTATATATAAGAATAGAGGATCCAAATGAGAATTTAAGAATGTTTAGAATAGATTACCATGATATCATATATGATGACATATTGTTACTAAAAACATTCCCTACAAGCGTTGGTGGTATGGAATTAGAGTGGTATTATAGGTTGCCTAACCATTCTTTGAGGAATTTTGAAAAATAGCTGAATTATTTGTGCAACAATTTGGTGCTTCTATTGAAAAGAATGTGACCATAAAATATGTTTACATGTTAAAACAAGGTAAAGAGGAAAGTTTTTTATAATTTTTGTCTTGGTGAATGAGTCTAGTGGTATGCTTAAGATATACCTTAACTCCTCGAGACATGATTGAGATATTTATTGGAAATTTACAAGAGCAACTGTATTATGTATTGGAAACTACAACTATCACATATTTTGATCAAGCAATTGACCTAGCAAGAAAGGTAGAGCAAGCTCTTATTAGAAGAGGACAACTTAAAATGAAAGAAGATAGGAGTACTAAAAATTAGTATAAGAAGAAGCATGTGGTTTATGATGGGGTAAAAAATAGTAGGCATGTTAAAAATATTGTTAACATCCTATAAAATATGGTGCTTAGCCAACCCCTAAAAATTGCACAACAAAATTTCACAAGGCTTAACATATTTATGACAGTGGTCCTAAAGCAGTATATGGAGGCTAATATGAGTTGCCTCCCATAAGGCAACCTGATATCACATCTAATGGGTATAAATTTGGTCAACAATGTGAGTATCATAGAGTGGAGAGGCACTAGATGAATTATTGTAAGATATTAAAACATGTGGTTTAGGACCTAATTGATGCAGGATACCTTATTATAGGAGGTTCTCTCCCACCCAAAAACCAATATCCTACTCAAAAAACACTCATAACTAATCAAGACATAAGAATCTTCCAAGATACCCTACCTAAGCATGGATAACAAGCAACTAATTAAGTGTTATAAAAATATGCCACATCCCTATGATAATGTGGTTGGTATGATAGTAGTGACTATAATTCAACAAGGTAAAGCTCAACTAGTTCAACATTCTCAACAAGAGATGAGCTCTTCGTCCAACCCACCCTCAAATCCTATCCTATTTTTGAACAATTCTCAAAGGAGTATGGGAGTAAAAACCCCACATTTAGTGTTGAAGCCACAACCTAAAGTCTCCTTTGACATTGAATAATAGTTAGCTAGTACCCTGACCAAGATCTCTATCTTAGAACTCTTACAAACTTCTCTTACTCATAGGGAAGATTTGATGGAACTTCTAAGACAATAATGTATCCCTATAGACATTTCCTCTAGTTTTATAGCCAATGTCATAGGTTCTCTTGGGATACATCACATCACATTTTTGTATGATGATATGCCTTCCCAAGAATTATGAGGGGATTATTCCCTTTACATCACAATATTTATTGGGAGAAATTTTGTCAAACAAATCTTGATTGACAATGATTCTTCCCTTAATTTATGCACTTATCAAATTTTCCAAAATTTTGGATTAAAAGAGGAAGACTTAACTAAATATGATATTATCATTAAGGCTTTCAAAAATGAGTCCCAAGAGGCATGTGATATTGTATCTCTCCCCTTGAGGGTTAGACCTCAGATCTTAGATACCTTGTTCTATGCGGTACCTTAACATATTTTTATCTTCTTCTTAGACGTCCTTGGATCCATGCGATGAAGGCAATCCCTTCTACTTTTCATCAATGTTTGAAGTTTGAATTTAAAGATCAAGTTGTCACAATTCTAAGTGACCCTTATTCATTCAAATATTGTTCTTACTAAGCAAGCTCTATTTGATATCGATGTGTGTCCTTAAATTTCATAATATGCTCCTCCAAGTTCTCTATATCAAACATATGTGCAACTAAAAAGTCTAAAAGTGAGTGAAGAAACTTGAATCAAAGTTTCATCATAAGATCAATTTAATCATTTTCTTCAAGAGCCCCTTTTGAATCTTGCCAAGCTACCACCTTTACCAAGGACTATGGATTTACCTCGTAATAAGTGTGAAGTTGAACACATTTATACCTCTACCTTTGTATTCATAGGAACAATCTTCAAAGAAAATATTTATGTGAGCAACCCTTATCTTGTGGAGTGTTCTTTTACCCATTTTTATCCAATGATTATCCATTCCTAAAATAGATCCTATCTAGCATGGGATATATTGGTAAAGGTTAAGGACCCCAACATAAATGTATTCAAGAGCCTTTGGGTATCAAAGTTTATCATGGAAGGTGTGGTGTAGGCTACATTTAAAAAAAAAACCAACATTTACCATTTGATAATGATGATCATCTTAAAATTTATGCTGAATATTTAGATTGTCAAATATTAGAGTGGAGTGATGAGGAATAAGGATCCTATTATCCTTATAACATTCTATTTTGTAATATGTTAAATTTTATGTATTTTTTTGGTAAATATTTTTCTTCTCAAGGATATCCTGCTTTGCTATCTTATAGAGATCTTGTAAAATTAGGGATCACTTCTCCTTTTGTTAAGAAAAAATGTTCAATAAGGTTTTGTGAAGATTTTTGTACAAATACTAAAAAATAAAAAGCTACAAAGGAGATTCCTTGTGATTCTAATCACCAACATGATCCCTATTCTAGATTTTTCTTTGATGAATTAGTCCCTTGTATGCCTGTTCTTTTTGTTAATATAGGAGGCACAATCATACTATGTGTCAACTATCATGCTACTCACTTGCATCAATATATATATATATATATAATAATAATAATAATAATAATAATAATAATAATAATAAACTAATAAACCACTAATTAGGAATACCTTGCATTTTCATCCACTACATTCATTTTTTTGTTCATACTTTGCATGATTGTCTGACATTCTATTCCATTTGCATTTCTACTTGTCATAAAATGCAATTTTGCCTATTAAAATTTGCATTATTGCTTGTTCATATAGATTTTTAGGGAGACAAATGATGACACCTAGTTAGGTCATAGCTCATATGCATTGCACTCTAACTAGGGATCTGATGCCTACATAATCCCCAACCTAGGGTTTACCGTTATGCATTTCCATAATTTCATCCACCCATATCATATCTTCCTTATTCCTTGACCTTGAAATTTTTCATTGCTTATATCTCTCCAAGTCAAGGAATATGATTCTTATTTTTTTCCATTGGCCATGTCCATAAACTTTATTGCCTACACTATACCCCTATCGGGTAGTACTCACTTTGTTCATCACCGTTTTGCACATAACACATCCCATAGTGGATGACTTCATGGTCACAAGCAAGGGATAACCTCCATTCAACCATTTGCGAGCATACATCCTAGTGGGTACATCTATTTTTATCTAATCATCTTAGTGAGCACTACACTCATAGTGGGTTCAATTTTACTTTGTCCATATTTATAAACTTACAACCCTCACAAGATAGCTTCATGGCCACACATGAGGGGCAACCTCCATATCGATCATTTGTAAGCATACATCCTAACAAGGCTTTTAATTTTCTTTTGGTCTTTTGGAGCTTTATTTTTATTCACCCATAAATTTCATTTAGGTTAGCACTTTAACTAAATTTCACTTATTTAGATTCATACCATTCCATCTCATTCATTTAGGATTCATCCATTGTATCCATTATATCTATTTTCACCATGCATGCACAAAAAAAGAGCAAAGAGCACATGATAGAGCTTAAGAGCCAGTTCGCTTTTGTATTTTCTTGTGTGTCATTTTTTTCTTCTTTGATTATTGTTCTCTCTTATTCTAGGTTCATCCTTTTTGATTTTTTGTAGGAATTTTATATTCCTCCTAAAACTTGAGGGGGCACCCCTAGTATTAGAGGCATTAATTGTAGTAATGCCTTGTTTTACATGTAAATTTGTGGTGTTTAGGCTAACAACCCTTTTTGCATCGTCCCTTCATCCAAACTTGGCCACCCTTTTTTGTGTTTGTTATTTTTTGCCCATAGGTGTCTACATATTTATTTGATGCATTTGTTAGGCCATAAATGCATCAAAGAGGGGGTAAATGTAGACATGGAAAATTTATCCATTAAGATAAGTCATTTTCCTTAGATCATGAGTTTTCCTCTCATAAAACACGGGTCATCTTTAAGCCAAATTTTCCCCCATCAAATTTTCTCCATTCCTTTCAAAAATTATACCATTGGATTGATTTTAGAAAGATATTTTTTATGGTATAAGTTTTGTCTCATTCTAATTTCGTTTGGTCCCCCAAAGTGGCAAAAAATTACACATGGGTCTAGCTATCACGAATTCATGGTTGCCCAATATAGGGTGCGAATTTTCCATCTTGGATTTTTTCTCTCAAAAATACTTTCTAACATCGACCCTTGCCTAAGGTTATGTTTTATCTTCCCTCCTCCAAAAATATTATAAAAAGAGGATTGGATCCCCTCTTTTTCATCAATCAATCAATAAAAGAAATAAACAAATCTAAAATCCAATCCAATGAATCTTCTTGAGAACCCTAATCTTGAATTGCTCATTTTTTCATGCTACTAAGTGTTCTTCTACTGTGGGATTGCAATTTTTCTCTTGGTTTTAGTTTCTCTTGGTGGATAAGTGTTGAAGCCCTAAGGAGGAGTCTACTACCTTGGAGGTCTTCATCTTTTTGTCTACTTTTTTGCTACCTCTAGGTTTTTTTAACTTGTTTGCACACACATGAATAATGAATATCTTAGTCTTCTTAACAAATATTTTATCTTTTATAAGTCTTGTGTAGTCATTATACATATTTTAATTAATTAGCTAGGGTGTTTTAGTCTCATGGAAAACCTCAAAAATCTCCTAATAACAACAAATCATCTCATCAATCATACACAATTTTCCTTATGAACTTTTGTTTATTAAGGGGTGTTCATAAAATAGGATAGATACCATATGGATATCAACAATGATATTTAGATGGCCACTGACTATTTTGTGCATATATTTTAATTTTTAGAAGCTTATAGGGAAAGACCATACATCTCACATCATCTCATATCACATATGGATTCTTAAATGATTAATTATTATGATAAGATCTTTATTTTCATTCATGATTTTCATAAATTATGTGGTGTCTGCCATTAGTTTTTTAAACATATATTAGATTCATTCCTTATGTTTTAAGTGATTAACGAATACAGGTTCATTTACATTAAATCATCCTCATGTAATTAATGCATTACATACACATCATCTATCATATCATATCGCATAGATTAAATGCATAAACAAATGAAACAAATTAAATATGCATTTAACATTAACCATTGCAACCATATAAGCATACACAATAGAGAATCTACACATCTAATCATACATATATCATCTACATATTGCATGTCATAATTACATCACATATATAGCATAATAACATAATCAGATAATCATATCTGTTGCAAATATTGAGTTGTCATTTATGTCAAAGGTGCATGGTATTCAAGGTAGAAATATTCTTCAAGAAGTTTATAAGGTTGAGTAATTATTCAAGGCAAGGTATATCTCCAAGCAAGGAAAATATTTTTAAGAAAAGGATTATAATATTTAAATATCAAATTTAAATATTATAAAGAAGGACAAAAGCTTGGGACACAAAGGTTTAAAAGTTAATAAAAGTTTCTTGGAATAAAATTTTGAAAGTTGATTGGGACAAAGGTTTAAATATTATAGAGATAAGGATAAAATATTTTGGAAGGTTATATTTAATAAATTTAAATATATATTGCATGGGCCAACATCCCTTGGGTGCACCATACAAAGGTAAGGTTTAAATTTTAAAATTTAAATATGACATCCAACCTCGTTGAGCGCCAAAGTCAAAAGCCTATTAAAAGGCTATCAAATCACTATGCTAAGTGTGGAGAAAATTTAAAAATCCTTCGCGTGGAGTTCATGCAATGGGCAAAAAAAAAGGGAGAGAAGAGTGCACATATTTGAGGAAAAAATCAAAAGGATATCTTAAGTTAATAATTGTGCACCTTGGTTTTCATTCGGGTGGCTAGCTCAGATGACAGCCTAGCCCTGCGTAGAATGTTGTTTGGAAGGAGGTCAAGGTTTTGAATCCAATCAAACTCGACTTTTTTTTGGAAGTAAAAATCAAGTTATGAAGGGGTCAAAACTATTTTTGCTCACGTGTTGCATTAGTGTAGCTGGTTATAAGCACTTGGGAAAGCACTATGATTCTTGAGGTCAGTGGATCGATTCACAGTGGTGCAAGGTATTATTTTTTGTTTTATTAAAATTGATAAAGGTGGATAAGTGAAATAAGGGTAATTAGTATAATTTTTAGGTTATAATTTTTGCATGTGAATAAAAGGGTGAAATAAGGTTTTTAAGTTAGTGTGAGACTTCATTGTTGGAAATAAATAGGAGTTATAAGGGTTTTATGTTAGTGTGATATTTCATTGTTGAAAATAAATAGGAGTTATAAGGGTTTTTATGTTAGTGTGAGATTTTATTGTTGGAAATTAATAAAAGGAGTTATAAGGGTTTGAGTTTTCTTAATAATCTTTATATTGTGAGGAAGGTATAAGATATTTTTTTAAGCTTTATTGTGCATATATTTGATAAGGGTTTTTAATGTGATTTATTTGTTATCTTATCAAGAAAATAAAAAGAGATATGCTAACCTGTTTTTGAGTGGCAAAAGAAAGGAAAATTAATTTTGGTAAGACAGGTTTGGAAACCACATGCAAAAGAAGATTATCATCATTGTGGTAGATTTAGAGGTATGGTGATTTAATTCCTTTCTCAAGGGTGGTTTTGTTTGAGGAAAATATTTTTAATGTCATATTGTTGGAGGTATAAGGATTGATTTGATGTGCATTGGTTTTGATAAATATTGGGAGTAAATATACAAGGGTTATAGAACATATTTGAAAGCAAAATTTGTGCATTGTGATTGATTTTGAAGTGAGTATGAAAATAAGAAAAATAGTATAAGTCTCACACAAATAAAAAAGTAGTTTTAAAACAAGTTAAAGTGTTACATAGTATAAGGATAGAGTGAAAGGATTTAATTGAGAAGAAGAACATATTGGGTACTTGTAATGCATATCATTTTCTATATGTTCATGAAGATAAAAGAATTTTGGGTAGAATATGTCTGAATTACTTTAAGTTGAAGAAAGCACTTTTGGAAAAGATATGAGCATTGTTAGTATGCGAGATTTGGAAAAGATATGAGCATTGTTAGTATGTGATATTTGGGAAATATATGAGCATTTTTTGTATGCAAGAATTGAGTAAATATGAGCAGGTTTTGTGAGCAAATTTGGGCAAGTTTTATGAGAAGATTTGAGTAGGTTTTGTGAGTAGAATTGAGCAAGTTTTGTAAGCAAGTTTGAGCAGGTTTTGTGAACAGATTTGAGAAGTTTTTATGAGAAGATTTGTGCAGGTTATGTAAGAAAAATTTAGCAGGTTTTATGAGTAAATTTGAGTAAGTTTTGTGAGAAAATTTGAGCAAGTTTTGTGAGCATATTTGAGTAGGTTTTATGAGTAGAATTGAGCAAGTTTTGTGAGTATATTTGAGACGAATTATGAGCAGGTTTGTGAGAAGAATTATGATAAGGTTTGCGAGTATATTTGAGTAGAGTGATCAAATTTAAGAGAATATTTGAGTAGAGTTGTGAGAAAGTTTTGGAGTAGACCAAAGTAGAGGAAATTGGTGTCTCCTATGGATTGAGGTCCACAAACAAGAGGAGAGGATATTGGTGTCTCCTATAATTTGGGGTCCATGAACCATAGTAGAGGAGATTGGTATCTCCTATGGATTGATGTCCATGAACTTGTGAGAGGGGATAGGTGTCCACGAACATTGTAATAGGGGTTGGAGACCATGAAATTTATTTGAGAAATTCAAAATAAATAGAAGCATCACATAAGGTATTTGAAGAAGATCCTAAGACCTATGCTAATGTGTTAAGAAATGGAAACATTAAAGAGGAATAAAATAATGCACAATCAAGGAAGAGGCACCATCACAGTAAAAGCAAAGAAATAACCATGAGATAATATCCTCCAATGCAAGATGAATATTTCTTCCAGGGTTATTGTTATTTATGTAATCATTTGGGTCATAAAGCTATACATTGCAGGGTTCATGGTAAGAATGATTATGACTTCACCAAGATAAATTTCAAGTCATTTGCACCTTTTAAGGACTACAAAATTATGTGTTTCAATTACAATAATTTTGGGCATAAAGATAAATAGTGTAGAACAAAGTTCCTAAAAATTCCAAAGACAAGCAATAAAAAGGATGCTCAAAATTTCAAAGAGGTATGACTCCAAAAGTTTGAAAAAAGAAAATTGAAAAAGAAGAAGAGCATTGTAAGTTGGGAGTAGTTTTACTCCCATACCAAAATTGATCATCTCAAGTAGAAGTGGTGGTAAGAAGGCTATGCTAAGTATCTTATTTTTAGCCAAAAGGAGCCCTTTTCTAGTGATGTCAAAGAAGGAGAATTCAGTGAGGGGGAGTAGCTCATCAGGGGGAGCTGATTTGGAATCCAGTTGCAGTAAAATATTTTTTTTGAAGGGTTTCCATCAATGACAAAGGGGGATATTGTTGGAAATATTGAGTTGTCATTGATGTCAAAGATGCATGGTATTCAAGGCAAAAATATTCTTCAAGAAGTTTATAAGGTCGAGCAATTATTCAAGGCAAGGTATATCTCCAAGTAAGAATTTTTTTTTAAGAAAAGAATTATAATATTTAAATATTATAAATAAGGACAAAATCTTGGGACACAAAGGTTTAAAAGTTAATAAAATTTGCTTGGGACAAAAGTTTAAAAGTTGATTGGGACAAAGGTTTAAATATTATAGAGAGAAGGATAAAATGTTTTGGAAGGTTATATTTAATAAATTTAAATATATATTGCATGGGCCAACATCCCTTGGGCACACCATACAAAGGTAAGGTTTAAATTTCAAAATTTAAATATGACAACTAACCTCGTTGAGCACCAAAGTCAAAAGCCTATTAAAAGGCTATCAAATCACTATGCTAAGTGTGGAGAAAATTTTAAAATCCTTTGTGTGGAGTTCATGCAGTGGGCAGACGACAAGGGAGAGAAGAGCACACATTTTGGAGGTAAAAATCAAAAGGAGATCTTAAGTTAATAATTGTGCACCTTGGATTTTGTTTGTATGGCTAGCTCAAATGGTAGCCTAGCCCTATGTAGAACACTACATAGCAGGAGGTTGAGGTGTCGAATCTCATCGACGTTGAATTTTTCTTGGAAGCAAAAATCAAGTTACAAAGTCGTAAAAACTATTTTTTCACCATTCTAATCTCATGTGCTGCATTAGCACAGCTAGTTACAAGCACTTGGGAAAGCACTACGATTCTTGAGGTCAGTGTATCGATTCATGGTGGTGCAAGGTATTAATTTTTGTTTTATTAAAATTGATAAATGTGGATAGGAGAAATAAGGGTCATTGGTATAAGTTTAAGGTTATAATTTTTGCATGTGAATAAAAGGGTGAAATAAGATTTTTAAGTTAGTGTGAGACTTCATTGTTGGAAATAAATAGGAGTTATAAGGGTTTTATGTTAGTGTGATATTTCATTGTTGAAAATAAATAGGAGTTATAAGGGTTTTTATGTTAGTGTGAGATTTTATTGTTGGAAATTAAGAAAAGGAGTTATAAGGGTTTGAGTTTCTTAATAAAGCTTTACATTGTGAGGGAGGTATAAGATATTATTTTTAAGCTTTATTGTGCATATATTTGATAAGGTTTTTTAATGTGATTTATTTGAAAAGAAAAAGAGATATGCTAACCTATTTTTGAGTGGCAAAAGAAAGGAAATTTAATTTTGGTAAGACAAGTTTGGAAACCACATGCAAAAGAAGATTATCATCATTGTGGTAGATTTATAGGTATGGTGATTTAATTCCTTTCTCAAGGGTGGTTTTGTTTGAGGAAAATATTTTTAATGTCATATGGTTGGAGGTATAAGGATTGATTTGATGTGCATTGGTTTTGATAAATATTGGGAGTAAATGTGCAAGGGTTATAGGACAAATATAAAAGCAAAATTTGTGCATTGTGATTGATTTGGAAGTGAGTATGGAAACAAGAAATAAAGTATAAGTCTCACACAAATAGAAGAGTAGTTTTAAGGCAATTTAAAGTGTTACATAGTGCAAGGATAGAGTGAAAGGATTTTATTGAGAAGAAGAACATAGTGGGTACTTGTAATTCATATAATTTTCTATATGTTCATGAAGATAAAAGAATTATGGGTAGAATATATTTGAATTACTTTAAGTTGAAGAAAAAACTTTTGGAAAAGATATGAGCATTTTTAGTATACAAGATTTGGAAAATATGTGAGCATTGTTAGTACTCAAGATTTGGGAAAGATATGAGCATTGTTTGTATGTAAGAATTGAGCAAATATGATCAGGTTTTATGAGCATATTTGAGCAGGTTTTGTGAGCAGATTTGAGCAGGTTTTATGAGAAGAATTGACTAGGGTTTATGAGCATATTTGAGCAAGTTTTGTGAGAATATTTGAGGAGGTTTTATGAGCAGATTTGCGCAAGTTTTGTGAGTAAATTTGAGTAGGTTTTGTGAGCAAATTTGAGCAGGTTTTATGTAAATATTTGAGCAAAATTGTGAGCATAATTATGAGTAGGTTTGTGAGTATATTTTAGTAGAGTTAAGAGCAGGTTTATGAGTAGATTTGAGCAGAGTTGTAAGTAAGCTTTGGAGTAGACCAAAACATAGGATATTAGTGTATCCTATAGATTGAGGTCCATAAACTAGAGCAGAGGATATTGGTGTCTCCTGTGGACTACAGGTCCATGAACCAGAGCAGAGGATATTGGTGTCTCCTATGGATTGAGGTCCATGAAATTGTGAGAGGGGACATGTGTCTCCTATGGATAGGTGTCCACGAATATTGTAATAGGGGTTGGAGCCCATGAAATTTATTTGAGAAATTTATAAGAAAAAGAAGCATAAAATAAGGTATTTGAATAAGATCCTAAGACCTATGCTAATGTGTTGAGAAATAAAAACACCAAAGAGGAAGAAAACAATGCACAATAAAGGAACATGGACCATGATAGTAAAACCAAATAAATAACTATGATATCATATCCTCCAAGGCAAGATGAATATTTATTCTAGGGTTATTATTACTCATATAATAATTTTATTCATAAAGCTATACATTATAGGGTTCATGGTAAGAATGATTATGGCTTCACCAAGAAAAATTTCAAGTCATTTGCACCTTTCAAGGACTACAATATCATATGTTACAATTGTAATACTTTTGGGCATAAAACTAAATGGTGTAGAATAAAGATTTCGAAACTTCCAAAGACAAGCAAGAAAAAGTATGTTAAAAATATTCAAAGAGGTATGACTTCAAAAGTTTGGAAAAAGAAAATTGAAAAAGAAGAAGAGTATTGTAAGTTGGGAGTAGTTTTACTCCCATACCAAAATTAATCACCTTAAGTAAAGGAAGTGGTGATGGGGCTATGCTAAGTATCTTATTTTTAGTCCCAAGGAGCCCTTTGCCATTGATGTCAAAGGGGGAGAATTTAGTGAGGGGGAGTAGCTCATCAGGGGGAGCTAATTGGGAATCTAGTTGCAGTAAAAGAATTTTTTTTTAAAGGGTTTCCATAAATGAAAAAAGGGGAGATTGTTAGAAATATTGAGTTGTCATTGATGTCAAATATGCATGGTATTCAAGGTAGAAATACTCTTCAAGAATTTTATAAGGTCGAACAATTATTCAAGGTAAGGTATATCTCCAAGTAAGGAAAATATTTTTAAGAAAAATAATTATAATATTTAAACATTATAAAGAAGGACAAAATCTTGGGACACAAAGGTTTAAAAGTTAATAAAATTAGCTTGGAAAAAAGTTTAAAAGTCGATTGGGACAAATGTTTAAATATTATAGAGAGAAAGATAAAAGGTTTTGGAAGGTTGTATTTAATAAATTTAAATATATATTGCATGTGCCAACATTCCTTGGGCACACCATACAAAGGTAAGGTTTAAATTTCAAAATTTAAATATGACAGTCGACCTTGTTGAGTGCCAAAGTCAAAAGACTATTAAAAGGCTATCAAATCACTATGCTAATTGTGGAGAAAATTTGAAAATCCTTCATGTGGAGTTCATGCAGTGGGCAGACAACAAGGGAGAGAAGAGCGCATATTTTGGAGGTAAAAATTGAAAGGAGATCTTAAGTTAATAATTGTGTGTCTTGGTTTTCATTCGGGTGGCTAGCTCATATGGCAACCTAGCCCTATGTAGAACACTACATGGCAGGAGGTTGAGATGTCGAATCTCATCGACATTAAATTTTTGTTGGAAGCAAAATTCAAGTTACAAAGTAGTCAAAACTATTTTTGCACCATTCTAATCTCATGTGCTGCATCAATGTAGCTAGTTACAAGCACTTGGGAAATCACTATGATTCTTGAGGTCAGTGGATCGATTCATGGTGGTGCAAGGTATTAATTTTTGTTTTATTAAAATTGATAGAGGTGGATAGGATAAATAAGGGTTATTAGTATAAGTTTTAGGTTATAATTTTTGTATGTGAATAGAAGGGTGAAATAACATTCTTAAGTTAGTGTGAGACTTCATTTTTGGAAATAAATATGAGTTATAAGGGTTTTATGTTAATATGATATTTCATTGTTGAAAATAAATAGGAGTTATAAGGGTTTTTATGTTAGTGTGAGATTTTATTGTTGGAAATTAATAAAAGGAGTTATAAGGGTTTGAGTTTTCTTAATAAAGCTTTATATTGTGAGGGAGGTATAAGATATTATTTTTAAGCTTTATTGTGCATATATTTGATAAGGGTTTTTAATGTGATTTATTTGTTATCTTATCAAGAAAAGAAAAAGAGATATGCTAACCTATTTTTGAGTGGAAAAAGAAAGGAAAATTAATTTTGGTAAGACAGGTTTGGAAACCACATGCAAAAGAATATTATCATCATTGTGGTAGATTTAGAGGTATGGTGATTTAATCACTTTCTCAAGGGTGGTTTTGTTTAAGGAAAATATTTTTAATGTCATATGGTTGGAGGTATAAGGATTGATTTGATGTGCATTGGTTTTGATAAATATTGGGAGTAAATGTGTAAGGGTTATAAAACAAATATAAAAGCAAAATTTGTGCATTGTGATTGATTTTGAAGTGAGTATGGAAACAAGAAATAAAGTATAAGTCTCACACAAATAGAAGAGTAGTTTTAAAACAATTTAGAGTGTTACATAGTGCAAGGATAGAGTGAAAGGATTTGATTGAGAAGAAGAACATATTGGGTACTTGTAATTCATATAATTTTCTATATGTTCATGAAGATAAAAGAATGGGTAGAATATATTTGAATTACTTTAAGTTGAAGAAAACACTTTTAGAAAAGATATGAGCATTATTAGTATGCAATATTTGGAAAACATGTGAGCATTGTTAGTACGTGAGATTTGGGAAAGATATGAGCATTTTTTGTATGTAAGAATTGAGGAAATATGAGAAGGTTTTATGAGCAGATTTGAGCAGGTTTTGTGAGTAGATTTGAGAAGGTTTTGTGAGAAAAAATGACTAGGTTTCATGAGCAGACGTGAGCAGGTTTTATGAGTAGATTTGAGCAGGTTTTATGAGCAGATTAGAGCAGGTTTTATGAGTAAATTTGAGCAAGTTTTGTGAGTAAATTTGAGCAAGTTTTATGAGAATATTTGAGCAGAATTGTGAGCATAATAATGAGTAGGTTTGTGAGTAGATTTGAGTAGAGTTATGAGCAGGTTTATCAGTAGATTTGAGCAGAGTTGTAAGAAATCTTTGGAGAAGACTAGAGCATAGGATATTGGTGTATTGGTGTATCCTATATATTAAGGTCCACAAACCAGAGCAGAGGATATTGGTGTCTCCTGTGGATTGCAGTCCATGATCCATAGTAGAGGATATTGGTTTCTCCTATGGATTGAGGTCCATGAACTTGTGAGAGGGGATATGTGTCTCCTATGGATAGGTGTCCATGAATATTGTAATGGGTATTGGAGCCCATGAAATTTAATTTGAGAAATTTAAAATAAATAGAAGCATCAAAGAAGGTATTTGAACAAGATCCTAAGACCTATGCTAATGTGTTGAGAAATGGGAACATCAAAGAGGAAGAAAATAATGCACAGTAAAGGAACATGAACCATCATAGTAAAACCAAATACAAAACTATGATATCATATCCTCCAAGGCAAGATGAATATTTATTCTAGGGTTATTGTTACTCATATAATATTTTGGTTCATAAAGCTATACATTGTAGGGTTCATGGTAAGAATGATTATGGCTTCACCAAGAGAAATCTCAAGTCATTTGCACCTTTCAAGGACTACAATGTCATGTGTTTCAATTGCAATAATTTTGGGCATAAAGCTAAATGGTGTAGAATAGAGTTTTTGAAACTTCCAAAGATAAGCAAGAAAAAGGAAGCTCAAAATTTTCAAAGAGGTATGACTTAAAAATTTTGGAAAAAGAAAATTGAAAAAGAAGAAGAGCATTGTAAGTTGGAAGTAGTTTTACTCCCATCCCAAAATTAATCACCTCAAGTAGAGGAAGTGGTGATAGGTCTGTGCTAAGTATATTATTTTTAGTCCCAAGGAGCCCTTTGCCATTGTTTTCAAATGGGTAGAATTTAGTGAGGGGGAGCAACTTGTCAAGGGGAGTTTATTGGGAATCTATTTGTGGTAAAAGAAATTTTTTTGAAGGGTTGCTATCAATGACAAAGGGGGAGATTTTTGAAAATATTGACTTGTCAGTGATGTCAAAGGTGCATGGTATTCAAGGGAGAAATATTCTTCAAGAAGTTTATAAGGTTGAGCTATTATTCAAGGCAAGGTATATCTCCAAGCAAGGAAAATATTTTTAAGAAAAATATTATAAAGAAGGACAAAAGTTTGGGATACAAAGGTTTAAAATTTAATAAAATCTGCTTGAGACAAAATTTTAAAAGTTGATTGGGACAAAAGTTTAAATATTATAGAGAGAAGGATAAAAGGTTTTGGAAGGTTATATTTAATAATTTTAAATATATATTGCATGGGCCAATGTCCCTTGGGCGCACCATACAAAGGTAAGGTCTAAAATTCAAAATTTAAATATGACAACTAACCTCATTGAGGGCCAAATTCAAAAGCCTATTAAAAGGCTATCAAATCACTATGCTAAGTGTGCAAAATTTTTGAAAATCCTTTATGTGAATTCCATGCAGTGGGAAGACGATAAGGGAGATAAGAGCACACATTTTTGAGGTAGAAATCGAAAGGAGATCTTAATTTAATAATTGTGCACCTTGGATTTTGTTTGTATGGCTAGTTCAAATGGTAGCCTAGACCTATGTAGAATTTTTCTTGGTAGAAGTTCAAGGTGTCAAATCCCATCGACATCAAATTTTTGTTTGAAGAATAAATCAAGTTACGAAGGAGTCAAAACTATTTTTACACCATTCTAATCTCATGTACTACATCAGCATAGCTGGTTACAAGCACTTGGGAAAGTGTTGTGATTCTTGAGGTTAGTGGATCAATTTGCGATGGTGCAAGGTACTAATTTCTATTTTATTAAAATTGATAAAGGTGGATAGGAGAAATAAGGGTCATTAGTATAAGTTTTAGGTTATAATTTTTGCATGTGAGTAAAGGGTGAAATACAATTTTTAAGTTAGTGTGAGACTTCATTGTTGGAAATAAATAGGAGTTATAAGGGTTTTATGTTAGTGTGATATTTCATTGTTGAAAATAAATAGGAGTTATAAGGGTTTTTATGTTAGTGTGAGATTTTATTGTTGGAAATTAATAAAAGGAGTTATAAGGGTTTGAGTTTTCTTAATAAATATTTATATTGTGAGGGAGGTATAAGATATTATTTTTAAGATTTATTGTGCATATCTTTGATAAGGGTTTTTAATGTGATTTATTTGTTATCTTATCAAGAAAATAAAAAGAGATATGCTAACCTATTTTTGAGTGGCAAAATAAAGGAAATTTTATTTTGGTAATATAGGTTTGGAAACTACATACAAAAGAAGATTATCATCATTGTGGTAGATTTAGAGGTATGGTGATTTAATTCCTTTCTCAAGGATGGTTTTGTTTGAGAAAAATATTTTTAATGTCATATGGTTGGAGGTATAAGGATTGATTTTGTTGGGAATGGAAAAATATAAGATATGAAAATCATGACAAATGTCAATGATCATGACAAGTGTCAATAAAGAAGGCATAGTGCACATTAATATTCTAACATTTCCCTTAATGTGCACTATCCTAACTATAGAGAAAAAAACAAGTCAACATTAGATAACATTCCCCCTTAATGTTGACTTATCTAAAAGAACCCTATCATCCTCCTTTATTACATAATTTGGACTAGGCTCGTGCTCTTTGTGCTTGGCTCTCCAACTATGAACAATGCTAGATCAATGATGTATACATCTTGGTATGTTGCCTCAGGGTCAGCCACTTCCTTGGATTTGTTGCCTCTAGGTCAACCATCTAAGTGCCTTCAGGTCATCTTGTGTGCCTCAAGGTTAGCCACTTCTAGGTTTGTTATCTCCGTAGGTCATCCTCCAGGTATGTTGCCTCTTGTAGGTCACTAACTAGGTTCACCATGAATATCATCTTCTCCCTCATGGTGAAACTCAATCTAGAAGGTATTAGTCTCTACCAAAAATGTACCTTAATACAAAAGAAAATATGAGCCATATAAGAGTATTGGTCTCTACAAAAAATGTACTAAAAAATACAATAAATTGAGCCATAGAATCCAAATGTGGAGGAGAAGAAGAAATGAGAGAATATAATATTCTGAAGTGTCTGTCTGTAGTCTTCAGAAGTTGATCTAGAAAAGTCCTCGGGTAGAGTCTAGGGTGTCTATGTATGTAGTCCCTATAGTAGGTATCCTTATGGTGATCTCCTCATCCTACTAAAATGCATGGGTAACCAGTTGCTGCATCCACTAGGTTCTATAAAGAAGGTGACTGAATACTAGGATCACATACAAATTTGCCTTGGGAGTGTTAGGTTCAACCGAGAGTGCACTTCAAGTTACAAATATTTGAGGTTTAAAAATATAAATGAAACAATATCAAAATTACAATTTGACACCACCATTGTGTCTGTCATGAAAAAATGTTTTCGATGACTATAAATACCCCTATGTTCCTATCTCAATGGGACCTTTATCTTGTGGAAAAACAACATCAATAATCTAAAATATCCTGACATGAAAGAATATTCCCCTAGAATATTCTTGGCATCGCTCATAGAAAAATAAAGAAAATTTAAATTTTCCCTCATAGGGCAAATACATTTTCCATGTGGGCCATTCTTTTCCAATTCCACTTTGCATGTGGAAAAAATGAAGAACACAAGCTTATACTGAGAGGGGGGGGGAACAGTATAAGACCACTTTTTACTTTTTCTTTCAGTTCAACTTTCAATTCAATATTATGCAGTGTATAGAAAGCCGTATCAAGCAGAAATCAAAGCAATGCAGAAAACACCATCCACAATAGAGACACAACAATTTACGTGGTTCACCCAAGGTGGGCTACTCCACGGATAAAATTTTCACTAAAATTTTATCAACCAAATCTGGGAAAACCTTTCCCGATTACAATGTTTATGGGTACCAACCCAAAGGAGACACCAATCCCCTAACTCTGCTCTGGCTGGTGATCCTCTAGAAGACCTCTGCCTCCTCTACCCTTAGCAAGTGGAACTCTATCCATAGAAGACACCTGTCTTCCCTGCTCTGGCTGGAGACCTCTGTCCTCAACTCTATCACCTCCAAGATGGTCCTCGAATTTGCACTAAACACAGTCCTTCGGTCTAGCACAAATGTCCTCGATCTCTTCCTTTGATCTGCACCAAACACAGTCCTTCGGTCTGGCACAAATGTCCTCAAAATTGCACCTCTACACAATCACAGCAGCACTCGATCAAACATCAACTTATGCACCTCTACGCAAACACAACAACATGATCTTCGTGCACTCTGCTTCCTTGCAATATCTCACTTAGAATATTTGATGAAATTCACTCTATACACTGTAATCGAATTTGCACTCTGCTTCTCGATGATCGAACTTCTCCCCCGCACTCTATCTATGAATGTCGCACTTTGAACGCACACATCGATCGATGATCATTCTCTTCAAATAGCCCTCCTTTTATACTAACATAATCAAGATCTAAACCTTGGTCTTAGTCGACTGTTATGCAAATGCAAACCCTAACTCCGTCGGTTGCATGCCCTAATCTTCGTCGACCCAAATTTAACTCTATCGACTTCAACCGCCTCTATGGTTCAGTAGCTTCTGTCATGAAACTACAACATGTCGCGATATCGTGACACTTTTGTAGCCGTACACTATCTTATGGCTTTTGTCGTGATATCATGACACTTTTGCCTTTGTCTGCCTTGACTACGTTCTTGTCACGAAATCGTGACACTTCTGTCTTTGCTGACGTCATCTTCACTCCTGTCGCGAAATCGTGACACTTTAGTCTTCATGGCATTCTTCTTTGCTTTTGTCATGAAATCGTGACACTCCTACCTCTGTTGACGTCATCTTCAATTCTGTCACGAAATCGTGACCCTTCTGTCTTCATGGCCTTCTTCTAGGCTTGCACTAGCGAAAATGGAACATGTCATGAAATCGCGACACTTTCGCTGCCTTGAGCTTCTCTCTGCCTTACACCCGTGAAACTGGAACATGTCATGAAATCACGATGCTTTCGCCTTCGAGCTCTTCCTTCTTGAATTCGTCGTGAAATCATGACGCTTCTTCTGTTGAAGACTTGCAAATAGTTTCTGTCATGAAATCGTGACACTTTCTCCAATTGAATGCTGCCATCTCAACCTATCATGAAATCGTGACACTTTCTGCATTCGCAAGCTTTCCCTTCAACCTGTCACGAAATCGTGACACTTTTTGCATCCGTACAACTTCTTTGTAGCCTATCGTGAAATCGTGACGCTTCTCATTTCAGACTCTTCCCTTTTGTTGCATGTCGTGAAATCGTGACAGTTCTCACTTCGAGCTTTTCAGCATGTCGCAAAATCATGACAGTCCTCACTTAGTCTTTTGTAGCATGTCACAAAATCATGACACTTTTCGAGATACTTTATCTCTCTTTGAACTTGTCATGAAATCGTGACAGTTCACACTGCGGACTCTCCCTTCTGCATCATGTCGCAAAATCATGACACTTTTTCGTCCGTACAACCTTCCTTGCATTATGTCACAAAATCGTGACACTTTTCCTTCTTTGCCTTCCTGCACTTTTCGAGTCACAAAAATGCGACATGTCGCGAAATCGTGACACTTTCCACCTTGCTTTCTTTCTCTGCCAACATGTCGCGAAATCACGACAGTTTTTCCAGCTTCTTCTCTCTCTTCCAACATGTCGCGAAATCGCGACACTTTTTCAAAAAGATTTCTCTCTCCTACCTAAGTCACGAAAATGCGACATGTCGCGATATCGCGACACTTTTTCAAAAAGCTTTCTCTCTCCTATTTAAGTCGCGAAAATGCGACATGTCGCGATATCGCGACATTTTTCCAACTTACTTTCTTTCGAACCTGTCAAGCTAAACCTTCAACAAAACACATTATTTTACATCAAATCAAATTCTTTCAAAAGCTTCTTGACATCAATGACAACTTATTTACTTGAGCAACTGCAAAGAACTCAAGGTACCCAAAATTGCCAACAATCTCCCCCTTTGTCATTGATGGCAACCCTTTACTAAAAACACGTCTCAGGAGCTAAAAGCGAAACCAACTGTGCTAACAGCTGAGAATCTCCTTTTGAAGTTTTGCTCCCCCTGACTTGAAGCTTTCCTCTTCACATTGAAGCTCTCCCCCTTACTCATATATCTCCCCCTTTGTCATCAATGGCAAAGGGTCACCTTTGGGGCTTGGGACTAAGAATGAGCCTCTTAGCTTAGTCCCTCCCCCACCTCTTGATGAGGTGATTAATTCTGGGGTGGGAGTACAACTCCCAATTTCTCCCTTAGATACTCAAACGTATCTCTTGGAAGAGGTTTTGTGAAGATATCTGCAATCTGCTCTTTAGTAGACACATATTCTACCTTGACACTGCTTGTCTTGCACTTTCTCCCTTAGAAAGTGATACTTGATGGAAATATGCTTTGTCCTTGAGTGCATTACCAGATTTTTGGAAATACTTATGGCACTTGTATTATCACAAAATATGGAGATGGGTTGTTCATGCTTGACTTTGAAATCCTCCAAGGTGGTTTTCATCCATAAAACCTATGTACACCCGACCACTATTGCTATGTATTCAGCCTCTGTCGTAGATAAGGAAACTGAAGGTTGTTTCTTACTTAGCCAAGAAACCAAACTCTTTCCCAAAAAGAATGCTCCACCACTGGTGCTTTTCCTCTCATCATTACTGCCTGCCCAATCTGCATCTGTATAGGCTGTGAGAGTGAAATCATCACCTTTGGGATACCAAAGCCCAAAGTCCATAGTGCCCTTCGGATATCTGAATATCCTTTTAACTGCTATAACATGAGAATCTTTAGGAGCTACCTGAAATCTGGCTACTAACCCAATAGCCTGCATGATATCTGGTCTGGTAGCTGTAACATATAATAAACTGCCAATCATTGATCTGTACAACCTCTGATCTGCCGCTGGAGATTCATCATCTTTACTCATCTTGCACCCTGTAGTCATTGGAGTACATACAGGTTTGCTGTCCATCATCCCAAATTTTTTCAACATTTCTTTGATATACTTTCCTTGAGAGAGAAATATACCATCTTTTGATTGAGCAATCTGAAGACCTAAAAAGAATGACAACTCTCCAATCATAGACATCTCAAATTCCTTCTGCATGGTGTTAGCAAAATCTTTGCACATCTGAGTATTATTTCCCCCAAAAATGATATCATCAACATAGACAACTACAATCAGCATATCATCACCTTCATCCTTAATATACAAATTGCTATCTGCCACACCTTTCCTGAAGCCTTGCTCATGAAGGTACCTATCAAGTCTTGAGTACCAAGCCCTAGGTGCTTGCTTTAACCCATACAAGGCCTTTTTCAGTTTACACACATAGTCTAACTGATTCTGAGAGAGACACGCCTTTTGGCTGTTCTATGTAGACTTCTTCATCCAACACTCCATTTAAAAAAGCTGACTTTACATCCATTTGATACACCTTGAATGCTTTGAAGCTTGAAAGGGCCAAAAACATTCTGATAGCTTCGAGACGAGCAACAGGAGCGAACGTCTCTTTGAAATCCACACCTTCTACTTGAGCATAACCTTTGCAAACCAACCTAGCTTTGTTTCTAACAATCTTTCCATCCTCATTGAGTTTATTTTTGAATATCCATTTTGTGCCAATGACATTCTTGTCCTTAGGTCTTGGAACCAAATCCCAAGTTTCACTTTTCTCTATTTGATTTAGCTCTTCATCCATTGCTTTTACCCAAAATTTATCTGCACATGCTTCATTGAAATCTTTTGGCTCAATCTGAGATAATAATGAAACATTTGTAGAATCGTGTGAAGGAATGACTCTTCTTCTAGTTTGCTCTCTGTTTGGATCACCAATGATCAAATCTTTGGGATGATGTTTCTGAACATATCGTGAAGGAGTTTTGGGAAGCAATTGCTGTCTTTCCTCTTCTTCATCTGAAACCTCTCTGAATTCTTCTTGACAAATTTCATCACTGATTTCCTTGATAGGTTCTCTTATCCCTGTCTTTTCATCAACTGTTACATTTATGCTCTCTACGACTGTATGCATTCTTTTGTTGAAGCATCTGTAAGCCTTGCTTTTGCTGGAATAACCAAGAAAAATTCCCTCATCACACCTAGGATCAAACTTACCCAAATTCTGATCTTCCCTTCTGATGAAGCACTTACTCCCAAACACTTTGAAGTGTTTTACTGTAGCTGGTCTTCCTTTCCACAACTCATAAGGAGTTTTATGATGATTGACTCTAAGTTGGGCCCTGGTGATAATGTAGACTGCTGTACTGACTGCCTCTTTCTAGAAACCATCTGAAAGTTTCGACTCATTTAACATAGCTCTAGCCATATTTTCAATAGTTCTATTTTTTCTTTCAACTACTCCATTTTGTTGAGGAGTTCTTGCTGCTGAATATTCTCTTTTGATTCCTTGTTGCTCACAGTATTCCACAAATTCATTAGAAGTGAACTCTCCTCCTCTATCCGATCTTAAGCATTTGATTCTCTTGTCAGTCTCATTTTCAATCATTTCTTTGAAAGCTTTAAATTTTTCAAAAGCTTCAGATTTTTCTTTGAGAAAAGTAACCCAAGTCATTCTAGAATAATCATCTATAAACAACATGAAGTAGCTTTCTCCCTGAATGCTCTGAGTTCTGGTGGGGCCACATAAATCAGTATGAATAAGATCTAATGGTTTTGAATAAGTATACCCTTTTGATTTAAAACTGGTTTTGGTCTGTTTTCCATGTTGACAAGGACCGCAAATGGTGTTATGGGGCCTTTTTATTTTGGGCAAGTCTCTAACTGCTTCCTTGTTACTAATATTGACAAGATTATCAAAGCTCAAATGCCCCAATATTTTATGCCATAACCAACTCTCATCTTCTTGAGTTAGAAAACACTTTTCCTTTTTTATCTCACTTAGCATGTAAAGATTGTTTGGAGTCCTTGTAGCACTAGCAATGAGTTTTCCATTTTTTTCTTTACGTATCTCACATCTATCTGAAAAGAAAGATACTATGTGTCCTTGATCACAAAGTTGACTCACACTTAGAAGATTATGTCTTAGGCCTTCTACATAAAGCACATTTTCTGTTTTGGATTTCCCATCCAAACTAAGAGTCCCTTTACCACAAATTTTAGCTGACCTGTTATCTCCAAAACTAACTGTTCCTTTGTTTGTGTTTTTTAAGACCAAAAACTTTTCCTTTTCACTAGTCATATGTTTTGAGCAACCACTATCAAGATACCATTTCTCTACTTTGTCTTGAGCATGAAAAGCAGTTTGAACTATCATTGACTTAGATTTGATCTCATTTCTCTTTTTAGTGAACTCAAGGCTAGATCTATCCAAACTGCACATCCTTGCTATATGCCCAAAATTCTTGCACTTGTAACACATGACATTTTTATCCATAAGAGGTGCAAAAGAGTTAACATTTTCCTTACTATGGCTATTCACGGATTTATTGCAATGCATAGCTTTGTGACCAAATTTCTTGCAAGAAAAACAGTAGCCATGGAAAGTATTATGTAACCTGTTTTGATGCCTTGGATGATTGTTCTTCTTGTGACCAACTGGAATCCATCGTTCTTTAGGATGAAGATTGATCTTGCTGTCTCTTCTTCCTGTCATGATGCTTGAGAACAGAACTCTCTTCCCTAAAATTTTCTTAAAGCCTAGAAGAATTCACTTTTGAGATCGAACTTAACCTCTTCATCCTTTTCTGATACTGTATGTTCTTCTGATAGATCCTTCTCCAAGCTGTTAGGCTTTTTTTGGAGAGACCCGCTCTGATACCAATTGAAGAACACAAGATTATACTGAGAGGGGGGGAGGAACAGTATAAGACCACTTTTTACTTTTTCTTTCAATTTAACTTTCAATTCAATATTATGCAATGTATAGAAAGCAGTAACAAGCAGAAATCAAAGCAATGTAGAAAACACCATCCACAATAGAGATACAACAATTTACGTGGTTCACCCAAAGTGGGCTACTCCATGGATAAAAATTTTCACTAAAATTTTATCAATCGAATCTGGGAAAACCTTTCCCGATTACAATGTTTATGGGTACCAACCCAAAGGAGACACCAATCCCCTAACTCTGCTCTGGATGGTGATCCTCTAGAAGACCTCTGCCTCCTTTGCCCTTAGCAAGTGGAACTCTATCCACAGAAGACACCTGTCTTCCCTTCTCTGGTTGGAGACCTCTGTCCTCAACTCTATCACCTCCAAGCTGGTCCTCGAATTTGCACTAAACACAGTCCTTCGATCTAGCACAAAATGTCCTCAATCTCTTCCTCTGATCTGCACTAAACACAGTCCTTCGATCTGACACAAATGTCCTCAAAATTACACCTCTATGTAATCATAATAGCACTCGATCAAACATCAACTTATGCACCTCTATGCAAACACAACAACATGATCTTCATGCACTCTGCTTCCTCGCAATCTCTCACTTAGAAGATTCGATGAAATGCACTCTATACACTACAATCAAATTTGCACTCTACTTCTTAGCGATCGAACTTCTCCCCGCACTCTATCTGTGAAAGTCGCACTTCGAATGCACACTTCGATCGATGATCATTCTCTTCAAACAACCCTCCTTTTATACTAACATAATCAAGATCTAAACCTTGGTCTTAGTCAACTGTTATGCAAATGCAAACCCTAACTTCGTCGGTTGCACACCCTAATCTTCGTCGGCCCAATTTTAACTCTATCGACTTCAACCGCCTCTGTGGTTTAGTAGCTTCTACTACGAAACCACAACATGTCGCGATATCGCGACACTTTTGCAGCCGTACACTATCTTATGGCTTTTGTCACGATATCATGACACTTTTGCCTTTGTCTGCCTTGACTACGTTCTTGTCACGAAATCGTGACACTTCTGTCTTTGCTGATGTCATCTTCACTCCTGTCACAAAATCACGAAACTACTGTCTTCATGGCCTTCTTCTTCGCTTTTGTCATGAAATCATGACACTCCTACCTCTGCTGACGTCATCTTCAATTCTGTCATGAAATCGTGACCCTTCTGTCTTCATGGCCTTCTTCTAGGCTTGCACTAGCGAAAATGGAACATGTCACAAAATCATGACACTTTCGCTGCCTTGAGCTTCTCTTTGCCTTACACCCATGAAACTGGAACATGTTGTGAAATCGTGACGCTTTCACCTTCGAGCTCTTCCTTCTTGAATTCGTCATGAAATCGTGACGCTTCTTCTATTGAAGACTTGCAAATAGTTTCTGTCATGAAATCGTGACACTTTCACCAACTGAATGCTGCCATCTCAACCTGTCACAAAATCGTGACACTTTTTTGCATACGCAAGCTTTCCCTTCAACCCGTCATGAAATCGTGACACTTTCTGCATCCGTACAACTTCTTTGTAGCCTGTCGCGAAATCACGACGCTTCTCATTTCAGACTCTTCCTTTTGTTGCATGTCGCAAAATCACGACAGTTCTCACTTCGAGCTTTTCAGCATGTCACAAAATCGCGATAGTCCTCACTTAGTCTTTTGCAGCATGTCACGAAATCATGACACTTTTTGAGATACTCTATCTCTCTTCGAACTTGTCACGAAATCACGACAGTTCACACTACGGACTCTCCCTTCAGCATCATGTCGTGAAATCGTGACACTTTTTCATCCGTACAACCTTCCTTGCATTATGTCACGAAATCGTGACACTTTTCCTTCTTTGCCTTCCTGCACTTTCCGAGTCGCGAAAATGCGACATGTCGCAAAATCACGACACTTTCCACCTTGCTTTCTTTCTCTGCCAACATGTCGCGAAATCGTGACAGTTTTGCCAGCTTCTTCTCTCTCTTCCAACATGTCGCGAAATCGCGATAGTTTTTCAAAAAGCTTTCTCTCTCCTGCCTAAGTCGCGAAAATGCGACATGTCACGATATCGCGACACTTTTTCAAAAAGCTTTCTCTCTCCTGTTTAAGTCGCGAAAATGCGACATGTCGCGATATCGCGACATTTTTCCAACTTACTTTCTTTCGAACCTGTCAAGCCGAACCTTCAACAAAACACATTATTTTACATCAAATCAAATTCTTTCAAAAGCTTCTTGACATCAATGACAACTTATTTACTTGAGCAACTGCAAAGAACTCAAGGTACCCAAAATTGCCAACAAAAAACATTAAAAACAATGACCAATAAGACTATACTTTCGGCCACTTTTCAGGATCACTTTGAAGTCTTACGTACCAAGCCCCCTTACATTGGGTTAAATAAAGTGGCTCATCCACTTTATATATAAAAAGTAAATTTACAGCTTTGACAATAAATCAAACTCCCAAGTCTTTCATGGCAAGCCCCTTACATTGGATTAAATAAAGTGGCCTCTACACTTTATTTATAAAAAACAAATTTTCCACTTTGATAATAAGGTCCTATCGACCATACTAACTTTACATGTTAAAACAAATAATGGTTGCAAAGTGTAAAGAACTTATTTAAAAACAAATTGGCATTCTGGTGGTAAATGCCATGCGAGCAAGTAGGGAGTACATAAATTCACTTTGATCAAACCATTGGTCAACAAAGACATGGTAGGCACCATAGTGTTGGTGGTATCTAATAAGAGCACGAAGGAAAACTCCATCATTGTACCTACGATCAAACATGCTTGGATATTTTACATGGCTGCTGCATGATTTAACAAAAAACTATGGATAGCACCATCGACACGCCTCCACAACGCCGCTGTAAATTTATTTCTAACAACCAATGGTTCATTGCATCAAAAGTAGGTGGGAAAGTGTTGTGTTTATAAAAACACCCCACTATCACAAAAAACTCTGTCTCTATAGTAGATGCAGCATATCTACCTCTTATTCGACTTCATATACATGTTGACAAGGTAATTATCAAAGACCTTCCCCAGCTTTGGACTCCATACGACTATTTTGATGCCAATCGCAGCTCCGCCTGGTCATGACCAGAGGGCAAAAATCAAATTTTTGTACCATGTAAATGAAATAAAATACAAAAACTTCCAACAATCATATAGTTGTAAATAACCTCACCCATAAAGAACTTTAGAGAACTTCAGGTAGGTTTATATGGCAGGCTATGTTCTTCTATGGATGTTGGAGAACACTGTAGCATAACAGTATATATCCCGCTATGGATATAAGATTTAAATGTTGAAAATAAAATCATTTCCCTCCTTGGATTTGACATGGATGAACCCACCACCAACAATAACAACCTCTCCATTAATTATGTGGTGCAGCTTGGCATCCATCACCGCCCTAATAATGCCATGATCGATCACCCACATGGGAGATAAAAGCTTTCACCGTGTTTTACGACCAAGAAATGTCACCACTATTAACTCCACGCAATCAACTAGCACATGCGATGTCAAAATCATGGTGCAATGGTCATTGATCTTCATTATCAAATGCAACATCTTCTGCCTATATATCTTGTAAAAGGTACAAGTCGACCAAATATAAACCAACAACTCTTAAAAAATAAAACTTATGAGAACTTGCACAGCAAAAATTCGTTATCAATGCAGATGCTCTAAGTCCAGTGCCACAATCACCAAACAAAACACAGATCGAGTCTCTGAAAAACTGATTTACACAATGATGATTATGACAACTAACATGCAACCTCACCAAATAAAAAAAAACTTGCATGCCTTTAAATGACTTGCTAGCTTGAAAAAAAAATACAACATGGTGGAGGTCGAGACTTCTCTATGGAATGGACACGTCTAGTCAAATATTTTCTTGGTCGCCAAAAAATAATATCATCTCCAAAAAAATTAACAACATCCGCTCAAAAATATAGCCAAATCTCTGCAAATCTATGCAAGGGGGTCACAAAACTGCCATGCACATAGGAAAGACCTGAATCATGAAAGTAAAAAAATAATCATGGGTACTCAGCATAGTTGTGCTGTAGGTGTCGCTCCCAGTTTTGTTCTAACATCCTCTGCCTCTTCGAACCCTACACCATCCCTATAGACATCAGAGTGATAAATGCACAATATCAGATAAATCACTCCTATCATGATGATCAGTTAGCTATCATAAGACTAAAACTTGCACGGTAATAGACCTCTATCACACCATCTGACTAGCTATTTTTCAGTGTAATATGTAGGCACAACCTTTGAAAGCTCAAAGGAAAGACCAAATAGCTCCACTATGCAAAAATGTAGAATCATATTCCCAGCTCCAATCAAAATGATGTTGTATCATGCAGATAAAAAAACTACAAGTTAACTGGTGATTACAACAGATCGAGTGCGGGCTTTCATAAAGTCTTTGAACTCGACTTCTACGGTAGGGAAGATAAATCACTAAAAAATAGTGCTGAATAATGAAGGCAAATGTTGACGATTGCATGGAATTCCAATCAAATTTTTGATGATGTATTTTTACTTGCAGGCATTCACATTCCATGCCAAGTTTGAGATTATTTTCACCAAGGTCTCCTGACGATGATGATTTATTTTTTATGCCATCCCTAGTATGCTCATGTTGATCTAAAAAATTGAATTTCGTCCTCATGTCATGATTCCTTCCATGGGATACAGACATACCAAAGGACAATATCCAAAAGAAAGCATACTACACCAAGCCTGTTGCTAAATCCCTTGTAAAGATATACCAAAAAACTATTGTGTGCCTCTCTTCGAATGCGGAGCTGCGCGAGGCCACAAAATCTACCTCCAACATCATATTAAGATGAAATTTATCTCCACTATGGGTGTCTCCCAAAGTATCAAATAAAAACTTATCTCTTAATGAATTTTCTATCATCGAAGTCAGACTCTAGGCACTTTCGCTTGTGCCCCAGTTCCTTCTTCAAAAAAATCCATCAAAATTGATGGATTAAATTTTAAATTGTGAGCTTCTAAGATTGAGAAGTAAAATAGAAATTTGGAGAGTGAGGATGATTTACAGAACAATGAGGCAGGCACTACGAGTATTACTACCTGTTCACATGATCTCGAGTGCCTTCAACACGGTTTTGACCTCTAGTTTACAACAGATCCACACAATTTTTTGAAATATTCAACACCAACTATCACATAAAATACTCATGGATGATATCGTGACCACGTGCTTGTCCTGTGGGGGTGCCTCTTTGTATCTCATGGTTCGTAGTATGGCTGAAGCAAGCTCTCTATTGCTGCACATAATGTAGCTCATCTAGATTTTCTAGTGGTTCTATCATCGTAGGTTGGATTAGATAACTTTTATCAGAGAAAATATTAGCATTAGCAGCGTAAACATCCAAAAGATGGCTTCATCAAGGCACAATATGGAAATACAAGCTAGATCTATAAGCTAGCTCCATTTAAAATAAACAAAGATATCTTGTTTTACTGGTTAAAAATAGTAAAATAGGGACATTCAAATGTCTTACGCAACCTAGATAACACAATCTATCCATCTGATAATCACCAGCTTCAAGAGAAACAATGTAGCTGAGGTCCTTGTCAGATGCTTTAGGATATTGAGGCACAATCTTCAGTACTGGAAACATAAAAAATAGGAAGGCCTCCATTTTTCTATATCTATTCGTAGCAATCTGTGATTGCACCCGCATATGAAAAAATAAAAATAATGTGGCTCTCAAAGCAAGCCACCTCTTTTTTTGTAGATCCGTTAACGCCCACCATAGCATAAGAATCGACCTAGGGTTGAATCCTGTTGATGGATATATTCTTGCTCATGACAGAAAAAATATTTAGCATCCAAGCCTTGTTCTCTACCGCAATGGATCTGCTCAAACTACAAAACTAAAAAACAATCAGAAAAAAATGACCAAAAAAAAAATATAGATCTTGGAGTGCATCTCGTTTTTTATTTCTCACTATTGAGAAATTACTTCTGCAGACAGATACTTCACTTAACCAGAACCTTCCCTAAAAATGGCAACCATTAATCTTTCCAAACTTTTGGTTTTTGATCCATTGTATACAATGGAGAGCATACTCCCTGATTTGAAAATAAAAATGAAGGAACAAAAAATGAAGGGGGGATTTCCATTAGGGAAATCCCTCCTCAAACTCACAAGGATAGTAGAGTGACTGCGCTCTGATACCAAATGTTAGGAATGGGAAAATATAAGATATTATTGCTACAAAATAAGTTACAATATATAGTCATAAGCCTATATGAAAAACATAAATGTCAATGAACATGAAAAGTATCAAAAAATAAGGCACAATGCACATTAATATTCTAACAAATTTTATGTGCATTGGTTTTGATAAATATTGGGAGTAAATGTGCAAGGGTTATAGAACATATTTGAAAGCAAAATTTGTGCATTGTGATTGATTTTAAAGTGAGTATGGAAACAAGCAAAATAGTATAAGTCTCACACAAATAGAAGAGTAGTTTTAAAGCAAGTTAAAGTGTTACATAGTGCAAGGATAGAGTGAAAGGATTTAATTGAGAAGAAGAACATATTGGGTACTTGTAATGCATATCATTTTCTATATGTTCATGAAGATAAAAGGATTCTGGGTAGAATATATCTGAATTAATTTAAGTTGAAGAAAGCACTTTTGGAAAAGATATGAGCATTGTTAGTATGCGATATTTGGGAAATATATGAGCATTATTAGTATGCGATATTTAGAAAATATATGAGCATTGTTTGTATGTAATAATTGAGCAGATATGAGCAATTTTGTGAGCATATTTGAGTAGGTTTATTTAGTAGATTTAAGCAAGTTTTGTGAGCATAATTGAGTAGGTTTTGTGAGCAGAATTGAGCAAGTTTTGTGAAAATATTTGAGCAAGTTTTGTGAACATATTTGGGTAAGTTTTGTGAGTAAAATTGAGCAAGTTTTATGAGAAGAATTGAGCAGGTTTTGTGAGTAAATTTGAGAAAGTTTTGTAAGAATATTTGAGTAAGTTTTGTGAGAAGAATTGAGTAGGTTTTGTGAGCATATTTGAGTAGAATTGTGAGTATGTTTGTGAGAAAATTTTTGATTAGGTTTGTGAGCATATTTGAGTAAATTTGTGAGAAAATTTGAGCAGATTTGTGAGCAGGCTTTAGAGTAAACCAAAGTAGAGGATATTGGTGTCTCTTGTGGATTGAGGTCCACAAAGTAGAGTAAATGAGATAAGTGTCTCTTGTGAATTGAGGTCCACAAACCAAAGTAGAGGATATTAGTGTCTCCTATGAATTGAGGTCCATAAACTTGTGAGAGGGGACATGTGTCTCCTATGGATAGGTATCCATGAACATTGTAATAGGGGTTGGAGCCCATGAAATTTATTTGAGAAATTTATAAGAAATATTTCTCTATGGATGTAGCCCACATTGGATGAACCATGTGAAATATGTGTCTCTTATGTGTGTGGTGATTTGTGCATTGTTTAATTATTGTAACTGATAATAATTATAGTTATTGGCTTGGAAAGAAAGTAAAAGTTTTATCTTATACTGTTCAACCCCCCTCTCAGTATAATCTTGTGTTCTTCAATATAGGTATTACATCTATTAATGCATCCATAAATCATAAAACATAATGCACCTAATGGTCTACAAGCTCCAAATTGAAAATCAAACAAATATGTTTTCATACATCAACTAGGTCATTATCAATATCGTATTTCCTCCAAATTAACAATTTAACAATCAAGCAACATTGGGGAAATCAAGATAACGCACCTTCCTAATCAATAGACTAATTCTATCCCATAATCAATCAATTGTTAGGTTTCTAAAAGGTTGAGCCCTTTGCCTTGCATTATCATAATCAATTGCTAGGTTCAAAAGGTTGCATACTTTTATCAAAGGTTGAGCCCTTTGCCTTGCATAAACATAATCAATTGTTAGGTTTCTAAAAGGTTGTGCCTTTTGCATCGCTATATCAAACCCAAAAGGATCAAAAGATGTTTAGTTTCCTTTGGTAAAATACCAAAAGGCTCCAAATATGCCCTAGTTCTTTGGTCAATCCCAAAAGGCTCCAAAGATGTTTAGTTTCCTTTGGTCAAATCCCAAAAAGCTCCAAATATGCCCTAGTTCTTTGGTTAATACTTAAAGGCTCCAAAGACATCCTAGTTATTTGGTCAACCCAATAAATGCACACATTTTCTCATTATAAGGAGTTTCATAATGGACATTAAAGAATATCTACTAGTCCATAATCATCAAAAATCACAAAAATTAACAAAAAATTCAAATAAAAAAATCTTCAATGCACCTCGTATTCAATTATTTACTCTATACACTTGGTAGTTGCAACGACTTGCACTCTATGCAATCTAAAAAGATGAGTAAATTACCATAAGTCCATTTGAATCAAATTATTCATTGACAAATTGAAATGTATTCACTTCAATCCCTAAGAAGGCCATTGCGACTAGACTGCTCAATGAGAACAAGGTATTCATTTCCTTTCTTATATGAATATCATCATAAATCAAAATTAACAATAAAAATCAAAATATCAAGTGCACCTCATACCTAGTTATTTACCTTATACACTTGGTAGTTGTAGCGACTTGCACTCCATGCAATTTGGTAAGATGAGTAAATTACCATAAGGTCATTTGAACCAAATTATTCATTGATGAATTGAAATGTCTTCACTTCAATCCCCAAGAAGGCCATTGCGATCAAACTACTCCATAAGAATGATATATTCATTTCCTTTCTTCTATGAAATTTTAGATAATCATCAAACATAGTGATTCATCACATGATTAAATTGAATTGCTATCGTATTGATTCCCTAAGAAGGCCATTTACATTGGACTGATCCATGGGATAGAAATGTACAATTACTCTTAACTATTGAAATCATAGTTGTAACATGACCTATCCTATAATAATTTTAATCATATTGCACTGTTCAAATCAGTAATCTTGGTCAAGTGACTCATCACTTTTATCACTTGTCATTTTTCTCATCAACTCGTCGCTTTAGGGGTAGTCATAAAAAAACATTCATAATGAAAATAAAAAATAAAATACTTAATCATCTAAATCATGTTCATCCTATGAATCATTTCTAAAAACTATAATAACCTTACCATTTTTTTGGGGAAAAAGTAAATATATTGATTTAAACCTTTTTCGATCTATCTATCAGTATTGTTGTAGCTTAAACACTACCCTATTATACTCAGATAAGCCAAAGTTTTGCATAATTTAAGCCATTATTCTATTGGAGAAAATGATCCTGAGATACATACCCTTTCCATGATTGGGGTATCTAACATTGAACATATCAATGAACATAAATTAACCTATAATATGTCTTTAGATTTGCTTTTGCTCAGTGTTGTGTTTTCCCACAATGAATCTAAAAAAGGGTATCTATAGACACCTAAAATACATCATGTTGAGAAGGCTACTCATATGGACACCTCTTTAGGTCATATGACTAATATTAGAAATTTCCAAGATCCTATAGTGGTTTTAACAACTTAATTACAATAGCTTAGTCCTATTCATCCATATTCTCTAATGTTATCAATGATGGCCTCCATAGCCATCGATAATCAGAGCAGCTATGGGCTAGTCATGCCTATCAATAGTGGCCATGACCATAGCCACTATAGCCATACCTATTGATAGAGGTCAAGTATGTAACAAATTTGAGATACCTAAATTGATTCAAATCCATTGGAAAGTAAATTCTTGATCAGTTAAGCAAATAAAACCTTTTAGAAGTTTCACCATAACTACCCAACCATAACCATTTCTTGTTCTTGGATTCCCTAAGAAGCTAGGATGAGAAATTGTATGTCTATTTAAGGCATTAAATTTACAATAGAAGCCTAAAATATTTCATGTGCAAATACCATAGAAAATATCTACCAAATTGAGGATAAAATCAAAATCCCTTGAGGTATAGTGAAGCCCTACCAAATTGTACAATGACATCTATCTTTCAACCAATAAAAACTACCATAGTTTGAGGATTAACACCTTGCTATTCAAGCCCAAAATTTCCATGAATAAAATCAAATTCTACAACCAAACCATGTCCTAAGACATGAGGGATCCTTGATCATCAGTTTAGCATTGAAATTGATCGATATCAGACCTAAGATTTAGAGAGCAGAACTTCTATCCTACGATCACTATTTTCAACAGTGGCTCGTAGGCACCATCATCAATATCGACAGTGGCTAATAGATCTCGCTACTTTGAGCATTAGTGAATATAGTATGATATAACATTTATTGTGTTTTAGTCCATAGAATTTATATTATCTACATTTTATTGATTTCCTAACCTATATTAGTTGCTTTACTTCTATTTTTATGCATTCTTTATGTTTTATTTCCAATATTTCATGCATATTTATGCTTCTTTATGCATTTACTTCATATTTTGCAATAATCATGAAATGGCCTCATCTTGAGAGGCTAGACTCTTGCTATTGATTTTTTGTATATTTCCTTGTGTGTAGGTTCAGGCCTTATCAAGAGCATAATATCTTCAAGATCATCCTCAATAGCATCCTAAAGCGGAGGTTATCAAAGTAATCCCTCCTATAATAAGTTTGTGGGGATTCTAAAGATCTATTGAAGACACCTACCATATGAATTATGGATTGTAATATGTATCAAAATGGTTAATCCCTTAGAGGGATATCTTGTAACCTTGATGTAAAGAATGATTTTCAAATATGAATAAATATGGGCATTATTTCATGCATTTGTTTCTATGAATTTATTACATGATGTATATTGTTAATTTGATTACATATTGCCTTAGGTGTTATATTTTTAGCATATTTCACATTCATATACTGTTAAATTGCAAATATTTTATTTGTTTTTTGCATTGTTCTACTCCCTTTTATTTATGTTGTGAATTTGTTGTATAAATCATGAACTCATCATAGAGGACACGAATTCACCATATAGGGTGCTAATTCACCATATAGGGCATGAATTCATCTATTATAAGCTTGGGGGTAGAAATTCACCCCCAAAAACTTAGATCTACATTTCATGTTACATCTAGAGTGTAATTGTACAATTTGCATTTTGTTCATCATACTATTTTGTTGCATTGCATTTTTTTTATTCATCTTTCAAAAGGTCAACTTTCACTTTTGTATTCTAAAGGTTAGCTAAAAGGACCTATAGGGCTTGAATACTATGCCTCCAAGTACAATCATACAACGGCCTAAGTAGGCCCCCCAACACTTATCATATTTTTCAAAGGTTTTGTGAAGTTATTTTGCAGGATATAAGTTGTGGGATATTGCTAGATGTAAGATAAAGCTGGGAATAACCACCAAATTAGATAAGTGCCATAATATATTTTTAGGCTATTTGGTGTTTGATTTCTATTAATTTTTTATTCAAAAACCTAGATCACAAGTAAATAAAAATATTTGATCAAATTTCTAGGCATTTGAAATAATAAAATCATATAGTGTGCATCTAGGATTTTTAACCTTGTTTATGCATTTCCCTTGGACCCTTGCTCAAAGGTTTTATTTTGCAATCCTAAGGTTAGTTATAATTCAAGTAAAGAATCATTATAGGGATAGTTCTTGTCTTCCTGTATCTTGTATCTTGTATTGTTCTTTCCATTTTTATAGTGTAGTTTTAGAAAGGTCAAACATAGGTGCATACTTAATTGACACATTCAAACACATTCCACCTCGAACTTGGAGAAAGTACTAAAATTTTTCTTGGTGAACCATTCTCATTTTTCCACCAAGTATAGAGTTATAACATACCCTTGTAGTTCACCTTGTCTCCTAGAAGATCCAATTGAGAATCATATATGGTAGGGCAATTTTCCACCTCTACAATTTGATTGTGGTGATTATTTAAGATGTTCAAATAGTCGTTATTTGCTAATAGTGGCATTAGATCCACACTTGTTAGACATATAAGGTGGAGAGAAATATTGAACGTATAAAGCAAACATTTCACAAGTCAACGAATAAAAAAATGCTAAATATTTCAACACTGGACACTCAATAGTATTTTTTAGCCTATGCTTTATTAATTGAAATATTAATTGGTGATTGATTAAAGTGATAGTGAAAGGAAAAGTTATTTGAAAGGGAATTTAATTAAAGTGAAGCACAGAGGAATAAAAATAATTATTGGGAGCTATAATATGACTTGGAGAATAAATAAAGTTAATAAGAGGATAATTAAAGGAATAATGAAATAACTGGAGGAATAAAGTTATCTAAAAAAATAAATCATTTTAGGGAGTTATGAAAATATAATTAAATTGAAGAAGAAAAATATATTTGATTGGAAATATTATTAATAAAAAAAAATATTTTACTGTTAAGAAATGGAAGTTATAAGAAGAGATTAATATTGAAGAGAATAATCTAGTGGCATTAGATCAACCAATTATATTCCTCAACATTTAAGGAGGAGACCAAGGTTCAAATCTTGTCAAGTGATACATGGATAATATCCAAGCTTTTTTGTAATACCATTGTGTGGTGATGATGTAATACAATTGAGGTCCATTTCAATCCCATATAACCAATTGAAAAAAATGAAGGGAATTATTAAGAATTTAAGAAGAAGATTAAAGAGAAGTGAAAATTATTTGAATAAAGGATATTAATTTGAAGGAAAAATTAATGATTGAATTGAAGAGTATTGAAGAATGGATTTTTTTTTGAAGAAATAATATTGAAGAAAGAGATTAATGATTGAAGAAAATAATTGAATTGAAGAAGAAAATTATAAGAATGAAATATTGAAGTAAGAAAGATGATTTTTGGAGTTATAAGGTTGTCAATAACAAAGGAAAATTTAAAAAGTATTGCTAGTGAAAAAATTGTTAAGAACACAACATGACAATTAAAAGAAGAAAGCAAACAAAAAGACAAATAAACAATAAAAAATATACTTCATCAGAAATTAATATGGATATACAAGAACATGAATTATAAAAAACAAATGAAGAAGAGAAACAAGTTAAAAATTCATATTTTCAAGAAGTTAAAAAATTCTTAGATGATCAAGATGGAGATTATATGTCACCAAAATTGATATTGCACTCACAAACAATTCTCAAATAAGCTAAAATGAAGATTTTTCAACACTTAAAAACTACTTTAGCACTACTATTGATGAACTTGATGATCACTCTATTTTCACATTACTTACTGACATGGGAAAGATAATGTATATATCATTACTTTCTTGTAGACAAGAATAAAAGACAAGAAGAAATAATTAAAAATCTAAAAAATGAGCCTACAATGAAAGATGTTGTAGACACAAAAATTTGACCCACCAAAATCGTTCAAATATTCCTTAGATCCCTAGCTAGCCACCCAAACTTTCTAAGTGCAAATTTTGAAATTTTTTGCCTTCTCTATTTGCCTTTTTTATCTAGCTTTATCAAATTTATGCCCAGTCCATATGGGGCATGAATTTGGCTTTCCATATTCACACCTTGTATGGGGAGGTACGAATTTGGATTTTTAGGGGTTTTTCTCACTTAAAACCCTCCTCTCATCAGCCTATTTTGGGGTTGGCCTCGATCGGTGATGAGTATCACTCTGATTTTTTGCACCAATTGGAGCTACTGGATGAAAAGTGCATTCATGCCTTAGAGCATTTACGAGTGTATCAAGATAGAATCAAGCCATATTACTCTAAGAAAGTTTAAAATAATTCTTTTGAGGTTGGGGACCTTGTCCTCAAGGAGAACCAAAATAACACTAATGCTCATTCCAATATTTGAGGTAAGTTTCAACCCAATTGGTTAGGTCCCTTTGGCATAACAACAAATTTTGGCTTAGGTGTCTATTTTTTAGCTTCTTTAGATGGTGAGGAACTTAAATATCCAATGAATATAATGCACCTTAAAAGATATTATGCATAATCCATAATCTGCATTACATTTTACATTTAGCTTAGATCATATTGCATTTGGTTGCCTTCTCATACTATATTTGGTTACCTATCATATTTTGAATGGTTTCCTGACATTCTATTTTTATTGCATTTATGCTTGTCATAATTGCATTCCCACTTGTTCATGACTGCTTGATCATATAGCTTTTTGGGGTTTTTATGATAATGACAAGTTATAAAACCTAGTTAGGTTGTAGTTCACATGCATTTCACTCTCAATAGGGCTCTGATGCCTAGCAAAGTCCCCAACATAGGACCCTTGCATTTTATCCCTTCTTCTATTCTCTTCTTTCTTTGCTCTTTTCTTCTTGTATTTATTGACTTTGAAGGTTTTTCTATCGACCATCAATTCCCTCCAAAGTCAAGGAATACAATTCCTCTTTTGGTATGTCCTTGTCTTTTGCATATTTCTTCTTCTTATTTTTCTTTGTTAAGACAAGAATATACATTCTTCTCTCCTCTTTATTTTCACACTTCTTCTTTCTTGACTTTTCAATAGTTAAGTGGTCCTTGTGAGATAGGTTAGATACTACATGAATGTTATTCGTACAATCATTGACTATCTTACACACACTTCTTATCCATTGAAACTTCAAGATGGGGGTACACATATTTTCTTTTCTTCTTGCTCTTCTTCCTCTATTTTCTTCGGGCACATGTACACACTCACATTATGTTATTATTAGATCATTTGGTCCATTCACATTTTGCACATATCACACCTCTATTGAGTAGTACTTGATAAATCATCTACTACATACATAACACACCCTATATTGAATAGCTTCATGGCCACACGTGAGGGGTAGCCTTCATCTCAACCATTTACGAGCATACATCCTAGTAGATATCTTTGTCCATATGCCCATCTTAGTGAGCATTATACCCATAGCGGGTCATACTCCAAAATTTTCCATCTATCCATATTAGTGAGTACTACATTCATAATGGGTTTTCACTCCAATTTTGACCATATTTTTTATCATAACATCTTATATCTAGTGTTTTTTATCATTGTTCTCTTGTTTTTTGTTTCTTTGACCTCTTTTGGAGCTTTGTGTTTTCTTCTTCTTCTTTGTCTCATTCTTCTCTCCTTTTACCCTATTATTTCTTTCTCCTTCTTTCATCCATGCATTTCATATTAGGTAGCTTGAATTTCATGCATTAGTTAGAATCATTTTATGTCTAGTTACCATTGTGATGTTTCTTTGTCTGCTTCCTCTATTTTCTTCTACTTCTATGTTTTATTTTTTTTCTTTGCCTCTTTCGAGTTTCTTAAGAAATTCTCCATTCCTTCTAAAAATTAAGGGGGAATCCCCCAACCTTAGAGGTATTAATGGTATTAATGTCTTGCTTTGTGTGTAAAATTTTAAAGTATATATAGTGATACCTCTTTTGCACCATCCATTTGTCCAAACATGGCCACCCCTTCTTTGTGTTTGTTGATTTCTTGCTCATTGGAGTCTACATATTTTTTTGACACATTTACTTAGCCATAAATACATCAAAGAGGGGGAGAAATGTAGACACAACAATTTGATCCACTAAAATGGTTCAAATATTCCTTAGATCCCTAGCTAGCCACCCAAACTTGCTAAGTGTAAATTTTGTGTTGGAAATTTGAGCATGTTTTGTTGTCATTAATGTCAAGAGGTTGGATGTCCCAATTTGATGAAATTAATGTCAAAAGGGTTGATTAATATAAAAATGTTAGAGGTCCTAAATTGATGGAAATATTTATGAGAATATTTCTCTTGATGGCATATGAGGTATAAAATAGCAAGAAGAAAGGAATACCTCTCCATAATATTTGGAAAAGGATTTATAAATTACCTTGGTGGTAATTTGGCAAAGGTTAAAATATTTACTAATGGTGGCAAGGTTCTCCCTAAAAGGAAAAAGCACAAAAGATTTTAAATATTAAAATTATAATATTTAAATCCTTTAGGATTAAAATAATTATAATTAAATATAATAATTCAAAATATCCATATTTAAATTAAAAAAAAAGTAGTCGACGTCATATAATATATTGGGCATGTGTATAAATAAGGCTAAGGTTAGCCTAAGCCTTGGAGCAATTGTGGATTCAATTTTTCCCAAAGTAATAGCTTGCACATTTTATTTCTCGTATGCGGAAGAGGAAGGAAAGCATAGGTGTTCATGATTTTTGGAGCGAGCAGAAGGTCAAACCATGGAAGATGTCTATCCCCAGCAAAGTGAGGTGGAAGATGAGTTGGCTTGCATAGTGCATTGGGAGCAGCAAGGTGCAAATTTTGAACCACACGAAGGTTTTTCTTGGGTGCAAACCTTTCAACTTTTGCATCAGTGGAAAAGGAAATTAAGGAGCACATGTTTCTTGGTTCACATGGGGTAACATAGTCCACTCGGTAGTGGCCCTTGTGTTAGGGTGCACGATGCTAGGAGGTCGCATGTTCAAGCGATGACGACGACATTTGATTTTTTATTAAGGTATGTGCATTTGCCATAGTTGGGAGTTATAAGGTTTTGATAAAGTCTTTGTTGCCATGATTTGAAATTTATGAGGGCTAAATAAACATTATTTTTTATGCTCATAGTTGGGAGTCATAAGGGTTAGTGAGTAATACTCTGAATTTATTTAAAGTACTTTATTGTTAAAAAGAAGTTATAAGGTGGATGTGAGAATTTTTATTTATGTGATTAGTAACTCTTGTTGATGAAATTTATTTTTAAGATAGGATTAATAAGGTGTATAAGTTATTTGGCATTGTATGGAGAAATATTTGTTGAGGTGAATATTCTTGTGAAGATTTTGAGATAGACTGTTGCTATCTAACCTTGAATTGGAAAAAGGATTTGGTTGTAAGTAAGATAGGTTTTGTGGATAATTATTCATCAATCAAATAAGAGGTATGGGTAAATAATATTTTGTTTAAAGTTATTGGAATGAGTGTGTAAAATATAAGGTGGAGTGAAAAGGATTGTTTGATAAGCATTGTTGAAAATGTTGAGCAAGTTTTGTGTACCTCATTGTTGAATGGTTTTGGAAATCTTTAAGATAGATTTTTGAGAAAAATATAGGATGTATTGTAGAATGAGTTTTGGAAAGTTTTGAGATAAAAAATTAAGAATAATTTGTGCTAGGATTGTAAAACAAATTAATTATATTTGTGAGAAATTTTGAGTTATTGAACTTAAGAAGAAGATTGGCAAGTCGAATTTTTTTGAAGAAAGTTTTTCTGAAAGATAGTTGAGTGGTATTTTGTATGCAAGATTTGAAATTATTTGGACAGATTTGAGCAAGTCCTTGAGGGGACTTAAGGATAGAGTTGAGTAAGCTTTTGTGAAAGCTTAAGGATAGAGTTGAGTAAGATTTTATGAAAGCTTATGGATAGATTTGAGTAAGCTTTTGTGAAAGCTTAAGGACAAAGCTGAGTAATGTTTTGTGAAATCTTAAGGATAGAGTTGAGAAAGCTCTTGAGAAATATTGTAGCTAGATTTGAGCAAGTCTTGGTGAATACTTGAGAGTAGATTGAGCAAGTTATTAAGAGGACTTGTAGGCATATTTGAGCTAGTATTGGTGAAGACTTGAGAATAGATTGAGCAAGTTCTTGAGAGGACTTGAAGGTATATTTGAGAAAGTCTTAGTGAAGAGTTGAGAGCATATTGAGCAAGTCTTGATAAATACTTAAAGGTAAATTTGAGCAAGTCTTGTGAAGACTTGAGACAACATTGAGAGCATATTTGAGCAATTTATTGAGAGGACTTTTAGGAAAAATTGAGCAAGTCTTGGTGAAGGCTTGAAGGCAGGTTTGAGCATGTCTTGGTGAATACTTGAAGGTAGATTTGAGCAAGTCTTGTGAAGACTTGAGATAAAATTAAGAGCATGTTTGATTTGTTCAAGCTTTGTGTTAAGGCTTGGGGAAAATCTGAGCAAAGTTGATTAGTGATTTAATCAAGCTTTATGTTAAGGCTTGAGGAAAAATTTGAGGACAAAGTTTGGTGTAGATTTATGAGTAGATTTGTGCTAGACCTGAGATAGAGTTAGAGTAGATTTGTACTACACTTGGGATAGAGTTTGGTGTAGATATGAGATAGAGTTGAGAGTAAGCTTTGGAGGTGATAGAGTAGAGGATAATAGTCTCTAGTGGATAGATATCCATTAGTCAAGGTAATGAGGATAGAAGTCTTCTGTGGAGAGAGATCCACAAGCCAGTGCAGTGGGGTAGAATCCTTCTAGAAGATCACAATCCAAATTAGAGGAGAAAGAGTTCTCCTGTGGATATAGTTTTGTGAACAAGAGAGCAAGGGGAAAGAGTTCTCTTGTGGATAAAGTTCCATGAACCAGAGCAAGGGGAAAGAGTTCTCCTACGGAGTGTGATTCATGAACCAACTGGGAAGATATAGTTCTTCCATGGAGAGAGATCCACGAACTAGTTGAGGAGAAAGAGTTATTCTAGATCAAGTTCCATGAACCAGAGAAAAGGGGAAAGAGTTCTCCTATGCATAGATATCCACAAATAAGAGCATTAGGGGATTGGTGTCTCCTTTGGATAGAGGTCCATAAAAATTGTAATAAGGAAGTGATTCCAAAGAGATTTTTTGAGAAAATTTTAGTGGAAATATTTTCTTTGTGGAGTAGCCCACATTGGATGAACCATGTTAAATTGGTGTGTCTTTTGTATGTGATGATTTATGCATTGCTTTGATTACTGTTGTTGATATTGTCATTGATAATATTGGATAGTATTGTTTAAAAAGAAAAGAAAAAATTGATCTTATATTGTTCATCCCCCCTCCAAGTAGAAGCTCGTGTTCTTCATTTTGGGCCTTTTTACCTTCTCCCCTTGCCTTTTTGCCTAGCTTTACCAAATTTATGTCTGATCCATATGGGGTAGAAATTTGGCTTACCAAATTCACACCCCATATGGAAGAGGTACAAATTTAGATTTTTAGGGATTTTTCTCACTTAAACCCCTTCCTTTATCAACCCATTTTGGAAATGGTCTCGGTCAGTGATGATTATCACTCTGATTGTTTCCACCAATTGGAGTTGTTGGATAAAAAACACATTCATACCTTAGAGCATTTACAAGCTTATCAGAATAGGATCAAGTGATCTTACTCTAAGAAATTTTGTGATCATTCTTTTGAGGTTGGGGAGCTTGTCCTCAAGGAGAAACAAAATAAAACTAATTTGTGTTTTGATATTTGAGGTAAGTTTCGGCCCAATTGGTTAGGGGTCTTTTTCATAACAACTAAGTTTGGCTCAAGTACCTATTGTTTAGCTTCTTTATATGGTGAGGAGCTTAGAGAACAAATGAATATAATACACCTTAAAATATATTATGCATAATCCATCATCTACATTGCATTTTGCATTTACCTTAGATCATACAACATTTGGTGGTTTGTTCATATTGCATTTGGTTACTTGTCATATTTTGCATGATTTCTTGACATTCTATTTTTCTTGTCATAATTGCATTCCTACATGTTCATGATTTCTTGATCATACAACTTTTTGAGCATTTTGCAATAATGGCAAGTGATGACACCTAGTTAAGTTTTAGTTCACATGCATTGCACTCTTACTAGGTCTATGATGCCTAGAAAAGTCCCCAACCTAGGGATCTTACATTTTCATCCCTTCTGTTCTCTTCTTTCTTTGCTATTTTATTCTCTCTTTTCTTGTATTTATTGAATTTTAAGGTTTTCGTAATGACCATAAATTCTCTCCAAAGTCAAGGAATACAATTCTCCTTTTGGTATATCCTTATCCTTTGCATGTTCCTTCTTTTTCTTCTTTTATCCATTAATATAGGGATATACGTTCTTCTCTCTTCTTTGTTTTCACACTTCTTCCTTCTTGAATTTTTAATAGTTAAGTGGTCCTCGTGAGATATGTTAGATACCACATGAATGTTATTCATATGACCACTAACTATCTTACACACACTTCTTAACCATTGAAACTTCAAGATGAGGGTACACACACACTTTATTCCCTCTTGTTCTTATTCCTCTTTTTTCTTCTTGCACATGTACATACTCACATTGTGTTATGCTCATATCATTTGGTCCATTTAAATTTGTTATATATCACACCCTCTCAGGTAGTACTCGCTAAATTATCTACTGCATACACAACACATGCCACATGCCACATGGGATAGTTTCATGGCCATACACGAGGGACAACCTCCATCTCGGCCATTTGTGAGCATACATCCTAGCAGGCATCTTTGTCAATATATCCATGTTAGCAAGAATTACACCCATAGGGAGTCATGCTCCACATTTATCCATATATCCATATTAGCGAGTAATACACCCATAATGGTTTTCACTCCTCTTTTGACCATCTTTTTGAGCATAACACCCTATATCTAGGGTTTTCGATCATTTTTCTCTTGCTTTCTATTTCTTTGACCTCTTTTGGAGCTTTGTGTCTTCTTCTTCTTCTTCTTCTTTATCTCATTCTTCTCTCATTTTTCCCTCTTCTTTATTTTTCCTTCTTTCATCCATGCATTTCATCTTAGGTAGCTTGCATTTAGTTCATTAGTTAGAATCATTTTGTGCCCATTTACCATTGTCATGTTTATTTGTCTGCTTGCTCCATTTTCTTCTACTATTCAAATCTTGTCAAGTGATACATGGATAATATCCAAGATTTTTTGCAATACCATTGTGTGGTGATGATGTAATACAATTGAGGTCCATTTCAATCCCATATAACCAATTGAAAAAAATGAAGGGAATTATTAAGAATTTAAGAAGAAGAATAAAGAGAAGTGAAAATTATTTGAATAAAGGATATTAATTTGAAGGAAAAATTAATGATTGAATTGAAGAGTATTGAAGAATGGATTTTTTTTGAAGAAATAATATTGAAGAAAGAGATTAATGATTGAAGAAAATAATTGAATTGAAGAAGAAAATTATAATAATGAAATATTGAAGTAAGAAAGATGATTTTTGGAGTTATAAGGTTGTCAATAACAAAGGAAAATTTAAAAAGTATTGCTAGTGAAAAAATTGTTAAGAACACAACATGACAATTAAAAGAAGAAAGCAAACAAAAAGACAAATGCACAATAAAAAATATACTTCATCAGAAATTAATTTGGATATACAAGAACATGAATTATAAAAAACAAATGAAGAAGAGAAACAAGCTAAAAGTTATATTTTCAAGAAGTTAAAAAATCCTTAGATGATCAAGATGAAGATTATATGTCATCAAAATTGATATTGCACTCGCAAACAATTCTCAAATAAGCTAAAATGAAGATTTTTCAACACTTAAAAACTACTTTAGCACTATTATTGATGAACTTGATGATCACTCTATTTTCACATTACTTACTGACATGGGAAAGATAATGTATATATCATTAGTCTCTTGTAGACAAGAATAAAAGACAAGAATAAATAATTAAAAATCTAAAAAATGAGCCTACAATGAAATATGTTGTAGACACAAAAATTTGACCCACCAAAATGGTTCAAATATTCCTTAGATCCCTAGCTAGCCACCCAAACTTTCTAAGTGCAAATTTTGAAATTTTTTGCCTTCTCTATTTGCCTTTTTTATCTAGCTTTATCAAATTTATGCCCAGTCCATATGGGGCATGAATTTGGCTTTCCATATTCACACCTTGTATGGGGAGGTACGAATTTGGATTTTTAGGGGTTTTTCTCACTTAAAACCCTCCTCTCATCAGCCTATTTTGGGGTTGGCCTCGATCGGTGATGAGTATCACTCTGATTTTTTGCACCAATTGGAGCTACTGGATGAAAAGTGCATTCATGCCTTAGAGCATTTACGAGTGTATCAGGATAGAATCAAGCCATATTACTCTAAGAAAGTTTAAAATAATTCTTTTGAGGTTGGGGACCTTGTCCTCAAGGAGAACCAAAATAACACTAATGCTCATTCTAATATTTGAGGTAAGTTTCAACCCAATTGGTTAGGTCCCTTTGTCATAACAACCAATTTTGGCTTAGGTGTCTATTTTTTAGCTTCTTTAGATGGTGAGGAACTTAAATATCCAATGAATATAATGCACCTTAAAAGATATTATGCATAATCCATAATCTGCATTACATTTTACATTTAGCTTAGATCATATTGCATTTGGTTGCCTTCTCATACTATATTTGGTTACCTATCATATTTTGAATGGTTTCCTGACATTCTATTTTTATTGCATTTATGCTTGTCATAATTGCATTCCCACTTGTTCATGACTGCTTGATCATATAGAGTTGAGTAAGCTTTTATGAAAGCTTATGGATAGATTTGAGTAAGCTTTTGTGAAAGCTTAAGGACAAAGCTGAGTAATGTTTTGTGAAATCTTAAGGATAGAGTTGAGAAAGCTCTTGAGAAATATTGTAGCTAGATTTGAGCAAGTCTTGGTGAATACTTGAGAGTAGATTGAGCAAGTTATTAAGAGGACTTGTAGGCATATTTGAGCTAGTATTGGTGAAGACTTGAGAATAGATTGAGCAAGTTCTTGAGAGGACTTGAAGGTATATTTGAGAAAGTCTTAGTGAAGAGTTGAGAGCATATTGAGCAAGTCTTGATAAATACTTAAAGGTAAATTTGAGCAAGTCTTGTGAAGACTTGAGACAACATTGAGAGCATATTTAAGCAAGTTATTGAGAGGACTTTTAGGCAAAATTGAGCAAGTCTTGGTGAAGGCTTGAAGGCAGGTTTGAGCATGTCTTGGTGAATACTTGAAGGTAGATTTGAGCAAGTCTTGTGAAGACTTGAGATAAAATTAAGAGTAGGTTTGATTTGTTCACGCTTTGTGTTAAGGCTTGGGGAAAATCTGAGCAAAGTTGATTAGTGATTTAATCAAGCTTTATGTTAAGGCTTGAGGAAAAAATTGAGGACAGAGTTTGGTGTTGATTTATGAGTAGATTTGTGCTAGACCTGAGATAGAGTTAGAGTAGATTTGTACTACACTTGGGATAGAGTTTTGTGTAGATATGAGATAGAGTTGAGAGTAAGCTTTGGAGGTGGTAGAGTAGAGGATAATAGTCTCTAGTGGATAGATATCCATTAGTCAAGGTAATGAGGATAGAAGTCTTCTGTGGAGAGAGATCCACAAGCCAGTGTAGTGGGGTAGAATCCTTCTAGAAGATCACCATCCAAATTAGAGGAGAAAGAGTTCTCCTATGGATATAGTTTTGTGAACAAGAGAGCAAGGGGAAAGAGTTCTCTTGTGGATAAAGTTCCATGAACCAGAGCAAGGGGAAAGAGTTCTCCTATGGAGTGTGATTCATGAACCAATTGGGAAGATATAGTTCTTCCATGGAGAGAGATCCACGAACTAGTTGAGGAGAAAGAGTTATTCTAGATCAAGTTCCATGAACCAGAGAAAAGGGGAAAGAGTTCTCCTATGCATAGATATCCACAAATAAGAGCATTAGGGGATTGGTGTCTCCTTTGGATAGAGGTCCATAAAAATTGTAATAAGGAAGTGATTCCAAAGAGATTTTTTGAGAAAATTTTAGTGGAAATATTTTCTTTGTGGAGTAGCCCACATTGGATGAACCATGTTAAATTGGTGTCTCTTTTGTATGTGATGATTTATGCATTTCTTTGATTACTGTTGTTGATATTGTCATTGATAATATTGGATAGTATTGTTTAAAAAGAAAAGAAAAAATTGATCTTATATTGTTCATCCCCCCTCCAAGTAGAAGCTCGTGTTCTTCATTTTGGGCCTTTTTACCTTCTCCCCTTGCCTTTTTGCCTAGCTTTACCAAATTTATGTCTGATCCATATGGGGTAGAAATTTGGCTTACCAAATTCACACCCCATATGGAAGAGGTACAAATTTAGATTTTTAGGGATTTTTCTCACTTAAACCCCTTCCTTTATCAACCCATTTTGGAAATGGTCTCGGTCAGTGATGAGTATCACTCTGATTGTTTGCACCAATTGGAGTTGTTGGATAAAAAACACATTCATACCTTAGAGCATTTACGAGCTTATCAGAATAGGATCAAGTGATCTTACTCTAAGAAATTTTGTAATCGTTCTTTTGAGGTTGGGGAGCTTGTCCTCAAGGAGAAACAAAATAAAACTAATTTGTGTTTTAATCTTTGAGGTAAGTTTCGGCCCAATTGGTTAGGGGTCTTTTTCATAACAACTAAGTTTGGCTCAAGTGCCTATTTTTTAGCTTCTTTTTATGGTGAGGAGCTTAGAGAACCAATGAATATAATACACCTTAAAAGATATTATGCATAATCCATCATCTACATTGCATTTTGCATTTACCTTAGATCATACAACATTTGGTGGTTTGTTCATATTGCATTTGGTTACTTGTCATATTTTGCATGATTTCTTGACATTCTATTTTTCTTGTCATAATTGCATTCCTACATGTTCATGATTTCTTGATCATACAACTTTTTGAGGATTTTGCAATAATGGCAAGTGATGACACCTAGTTAAGTTTTAGTTCACATGCATTGCACTCTTACCAGGGCTATGATGCCTAGAAAAGTCCCCAACCTAGGGATCTTACATTTTCATCCCTTCTGTTCTCTTCTTTCTTTGCTATTTTATTCTCTCTTTTCTTGTATTTATTGAATTTTAAGGTTTTCGTAATGACCATAAATTCTCTCCAAAGTCAAGGAATACAATTCTCCTTTTGGTATATCCTTATCCTTTGCATGTTCCTTATTTTTCTTCTTTTATCCATTAATATAGGGATATACGTTCTTCTCTCTTCTTTGTTTTCACACTTCTTCCTTCTTGAATTTTTAATAGTTAAGTGGTCCTCATGAGATATGTTAGATACCACATGAATGTTATTCATATGACCACTAACTGTCTTACACACACTTCTTAACCATTGAAACTTCAAGATGAGGGTACACACACATTTTATTCCCTCTTGTTCTTCTTCCTCTTTTTTCTTCTTGCACATGTACATACTCACATTGTGTTATGCTCATATCATTTGGTCCATTTAAATTTGTCATATATCACACCCTCTCAGGTAGTACTTGCTAAATTATCTACTGCATACACAACACATGCCACATGGGATAGCTTCATGGCCATACATGAGGGACAACCTCCATCTCGGCCATTTGTGAGCATACATCCTAGAAGGTATCTTTGTCAATATTTCCATGTTAGCAATAATTACACCCATAGGGAGTCATGCTCCACATTTATCCATATATCCATCTTAGCGAGAAATACACCCATAATGGTTTTCACTCCTCTTTTGACCATCTTTTTGAGCATAACACCCTATATCTAGGGTTTTCGATCATTTTTCTCTTGCTTTCTATTTCTTTGACCTCTTTTGGAGCTTTGTGTCTTCTTCTTCTTCTTCTTCTTCTTCTTATTTATCTCCTTCTTCTCTCTTTTTTCCCTCTTCTTTATTTTTCCTTCTTTCATCCATGCATTTCATCTTAGGTAGCTTGCATTTAGTTCATTAGTTAGAATCATTTTGTGCCCATTTACCATTGTCATGTTTCTTTGTCTGCTTGCTCCATTCCTTCTAAAACTTGAGGGAGCATCTCCAAAACTTAAAGGTAATAATGATAGTAATGTTTCACTTTGTGTGCAAAATTTTAAAGTATTTATAGTGATACCTCTTTTGCACCACCTATTTGTCTAAACATGGCCACCCCTTATCCATGTTTGTTGCTTTATTTCTCATAGGACTCTACATATTTCTTTGATACATTTACTTGGCCATAAATGCATAAAAGAGAGGGAAAAATATAGACACAAAAATTTAACCCACCAAAATAGTTCAAATCTTCCTTAGATACCTAGCTAGCCACCCAAACTTGCTAAGTGTAATTTTTGGGCCTTTTTGCCTTCTCCCTTTGCCTTTTTTCCTAGATTTACCAAATTTATGACCGGTCCATTTGGGATGGGAATTTGAAATGCAATATTTGTACCCTGTATGGAGAAGGCACAAATTTGACTTTTTAGAAGTTTTTCTCACTTTAACCCCTTCTCCCGTTGACCCATTTTGGGGTTGACCTTACCCAAAGTGAAATTTAATTTTCCTACCTATTTTTTCCTCTAAGCCTCTTATAAATAAGGGTTGAATATACTTAGTTATCACCAAAAAGTTCTCTTGAGATTATAACTTTTGGCTCACTCATTTTCTCATGCTTTCAAGTGGATTTCTGCTACAAATTATTATTTTGGTTATTTTGGTGCTTGGTGATTACTACCCTTGGGGATTGAGTGAAGAAGTCTTGATGATTGGATAAATCAACCATTTTTGAGTACTTATTCTACTTCTTCACTTATTATTGCTTGTTCTATTAGCTCATCAAGTCTTTTATGCATTTTAGTACATTTAAAACTTTATTTTTGCTTTTTGCACCCTAGTTTTTGTTGTTTGAAACGCCAAAAAGGGAATCTAAACAAAATTCATTCCTCACCCATATAGGTCATGAATTTTTTCAACCAAATTCATCTCTCCTAGTTACAAGGCATGAATTACATTTTTGGAGGTAAGATTTTCACTTTAAAGCCCTAATTTGAACCTTGTATTGAATATTTCTATTGTGTCCATCTCAACGACATTTTATTTCACTATTGCATATCTATTATAATTTTTTTGTGCATGTTCCAAAGGTCAAATATTATTTTATTTTCATATAGTCATCTAAAATGACCAAGGGGAATTGATTTTTGCACCCCCGAGCTCAGCTATATAGCAACCTAAGTAGGCCCCAAAATGCTGATCAATTTTTTTAGGGTTTTATGGAGTTATTTTGTAGGATTGAATCTATTGGATATCTAGGATACAAGATAAAGCTTGAATCAACCACTGGATAAGATAAGTGTCCTAATAGATCTTTAGGTTGATTTTTGTTTACTTTATACTTACTTTTGTGTAAAACCTAGATTATAATAAAAGTATAGATATTTGATTAAGATTATAGGCATGTGAATGAATAAGAGCATATAGTGTGCATCTAGGATTTTTTTGTGCATTCCCTTGGACCCTTGCTCAATTTTTTTTAGTTTTTCAACCTAGGGTTAGATATCATTGATTCGAAGAATGATTCTAGTCTTAACTCTTGTATTCTTGCATTTTGTATCTTGTATCGTTCTTTTATTTTCATAGCTTAGTTTAGAAATTCCAAACATAGGTGTATGAGTAATTGAACACATTCAAGCACATTCTACCCCAAACTTGGAGTGAGTTCTTAAATCATTCCTAGTGAACCCTTCCCCCTTACATCGAGTGTAGAGTTATAACAACCACCACGGTCACATCGGGGTTCCTAGTGGATCCAACCCTAAGAATCATATGTGATGTATGGTTTTCCACCTCTACATCTTTGGTGAACCCGATTTGAAGACTCATCTTAGTGGACAAGATATGAAACCTCTTTTTTTTTTTTTTAAACTTTAAATAAAACCACTAATTTTGCTTGTTTAGATCATAATACATTTAACAAAAATCTTAAAATATTTTGTGTGCTTTTATTAGTTTTCCTCATTTCCACTCTATCCTTTCTCTCTCTCCTGATGGTTCCCAACCTTAGGAGTGGGTGAAGGACTTTAGAATATGATGAGATTTTTCATGAAGATCAAATTGATAGAGAAAATCATAATATTGAAGAAGAAGAGGAAAATTAAGAGGTTGAGAATAGTCTTGATCCTATTAAGGGATCTAATGGGAACATTACATTTAAATATTTTAAATGTATGTGGATATTTTACAAGCATCATAAGGATACATTGGATAAATCTATAGAAGATGAAGCCCAACTCGAGGTAGTTAGAAATGTGAAAGGTGAGTGTTTACGAAAAAAGGATTAATTGCATTAACCTTCAAACTTAGGTTACATAGATTAAATAGGCGGTAAATAACCTATTCGAGAAAGAAAGGGGGAAAGGAGAAATTGGGGGAAAAGAAGGATGGAAGGAATTCTCTTGCCACCCAAATGCTGCCGTCCACTGCCGTCCAGGTAAGGTAAAAGGTAAGTTACCTTTACCCTAGGTAAAATCAAAATTTTTAACCTTTTACTAATGGTAATTTCCAACAAGAACATCTCATCATTAAACTAATTTCCCTATAGATGTTCATGAAAACTCCTTGAGTGAATATTTGAATCATGGAAATATTGTCCATTAACCAACTTATGCCATTACTGTAAACACCAACATTGGAAGGAATCCACAAGTCCCTCCAACTAGTAGTGTCATTCGATTTTTTTTTAAATTTCCTCCTCAATCTCCTAATCTCAATAATTTTACTTTCGTTTCACCAATTGCTAGTTATCCTCTCCAATAAGATACCACATATCACAACAATATCAATGCCTCAAACATAGGTCAAGTACCTATTCAAAAACCTACCTATCCCTTAGGGAATCTAGGGGCATTGCATAACAATAATATTGAGGTGCAAAGTTTAACTAATATGGTGAAACAACTAGTTTCAAAGGTGGAGATGATTTAGCCCTCTAGTTTCACCTACAACTATAAAAAAATATGCAATCAACCCATAGATCCTATCCTTTCTACCTATATACAAGGGAATAAAATATCCAATTGAGCATTTAATGAGACTTAGAACAACTTGCCATGATATCATATATGATGATATATTGCTACTAAAGATATATCCTAAGAGTCTTGCTAGTATGGCATTAGAATGGTATCATAAGTTAACTAGCCATTCTTTGAGAAATTTTGAAGAGATAGCTGAAATATCTATTCAACAATTTGGTGCGTATATTGAGAATAATGTAACCATAAAATAGTTTTACAATCTAAAGCAAGGTAAAGAGGGAAGGTTTTTAGAATTCTTATCTTATTAGAGGAGTCTAGTTGGATGCTTGAGGTATACCTTACCTCCTTGAGACATTTTTGAAATATTTATTGGGAACTTACAAGAACAACTATCTTATGCATTAAAAACTACAAATATCACATCTTTTGATCAAGAAATTGAGTTAGCAATAAAAGTGGAACAAGCCCTTATCAAAAGAGGACAAATTAAAGTTAAATAAGATAAATCCCTTAAGAATCAATATAAGAATAAGCATGTTGTAGGATATGGTGTAAAAAATAGTAGGCCTGTTAATACTATTGTTAATGACCAACAAAATATTATACTTCAAAAACCTCTAGAAAGGAATTTCACAAGACTTAACATGCCTATGGAGGTGGTCTTAAATAAGCTTTTGAAAGCTAATATGATTGAGTTGCCTCCCATAAGTCAAACTGATACTATAGTAAATTGGTATAAGGCTGGTCAACATTGTGCATATCACAAGGTAGGACACTAGACAAATTCTTATAAGAAGTTGAAACATGTGGTTCAAGATCTAATTGATGTAGAGCACCTTGTTATAAAATATTTTCACCCAAAGAATCAATCTCTATTAGAGTAATATTCCATCATTTGGGATAATTTTCTGGTGTAAAATTGCCTAGGAGGCAATATTTGTAAAATCCTTCACAAAGCTTCTTGAGTTGCACATCTTTTGCAATTAAGGGGGGATATACATTTATTTCCTTTACAAATTTTTGTAAAAATGGAAGAAGACTTATAAGGGTGCATTTTCAATAGCGACTGACACCTTAGTCATAATTCATTCAAAAATTAATTACAACATGTTTTTCAACAAGGGGGAAACTTATAAGGGTGCATTTTTGGCAGCGATCGACACCTTAGCTACCTTATATTTTGTAAACTCATTTTGTAACTAAATGACCCTCATATGAAGTGATCTACTCTACTACACCTAGCAATTGTAGTGGATGATTACCCATGCAATTCGGTTGGATGAGAAGATTACAATAAGGACATTCATTGATGTGAAGACAGTGAGGAATGATCCACTTTTTGCTTAGGAGCAGCCAGGACACTGTGACAGAGCGAGAACTGTTGGGACTACTAAAGAATGAACAAAAGACCTTAATTTATTTACAAATTATCTTACAATATATAAGCATCAAGCTTAGGAGGGAGATATGACAAGTTTCATAAGCTCCACTCCAAGTGTCTTTTAGAAGACACCACTCCAACTCAAACTGAAGACAGGGACAAGTGGCAGAAGACAAATGTCAACATGTCAATTATAGGCATAGTGCACATTATAACAATAATAATATTCTAACATTCCCCCTTAATGTGCACTATCCTAAAAAATAAGTCAACATTAGATAACATTCCCCCTTAATGTTGACTTCTTTTACATAGATATAGCAAATTGCTAAACTGAGAAAACTTGTCTTTCCCAAGTGACTTAGTGAAGATGTCTGCTACTTGATATTGAGTTGGTACATACTTCATGTGTATAATATATTCTTGGACCATTTCTCTAATGAAGTGATGATGGATCTCAATGTGCTTTGTTCTAGCATGGAAAACTGGATTCTTGGTCATCTTGATGGTACTTTGATTGTCACAATATATATATGTTGGACCATGTATGAATAGCCCAATATCCTGAATTAATTGCCTCAACCATATTGCCTCCTTAGTTGCCTCAATTGCTGCTCTATATTCTGCTTTTGCTGAAGATAGTGATATTGTGTGCTATTTCTTTGTGCTCCATGAAATAGAGCCTTGGCCTAATTGAAAGCAATAACCTGATGTAGATCTTCTGGTTTTAGTACAACTGGCCCAATCTAAATCTGTGTATCCAATAAAAGAAAAATTATCACCTGATTTATACATAAGGCCATGATGAGGTGTGGCCTTTAGGAATCTCACAATCCTCTTAGCTACTATCCAATGGCTCTTCTTAGGATATTGCATGAATCTGGAAATGAGGCCAACTGAATAGCAACTATCTGGTCTAGTTGAAGTTAAGTAGATCAAACTTCCAACTAGTTTCCTGTAAAGTGTACCATCAACCCTTTCTTCTTCATCATTATTTAGCAATTTCAATCTAGTTTCCATGGGAGTTAGAGAGGGCTTACACTCCTCCATGTGAAACCTCTCCAAAATAGATTGAATGTACTTAGCCTGTGAGATAAAAATCTTACCAGGCTATTGCCATACCTCTATTCCTAAGCAATAGTGGAGGAGGCCTAAATCTGTCATCTCAAAGTTCTTGCATAAGTCCTCCTTGAGCAACCTTATTCCTTCTATATCATCACCTGTAATGATAAGATCATCCACATACAATGTAACCAAAATGATGCGGTTCCTCCAATGTTTCACATAGAGAGTAGATTCTGCTACAGATCTAGTGAAACCAAGGTTGAGAAAATAGGAGTCAATATTTGCATACCAAGCTCGGGGTTCTTTCTTCAACCCATATAGAGATTTCTTTAATCTGAGGACTTTGTTGTTTTGGCCTTCAAATGTGTATCCTGGTGGTTGTTTCACATACACTTCCTCCTTCAAATGACCATTTAGAAATGCACTTTTGACATCCATTTGATATATTGGCCAATGTTTTTGAGCTGCCATAGCAATAACTATCCTAATTGTAGTCATCTTAGCCACAGGAGCAAAGGTCTCCTCATAATCAATTCCCTCTTATTGTTTATAGCCTTGAGCTACTAGGTGAGCCTTGTAGTGATCTAGTGAGCCATCTGCTTTATATTTTGCTTTGTATACCCATTTTGTGCCTATGGTATATTTTCCTTTGGGTAAATCAACTAACTCCCAAGTGTGATTCCTTTCAATGGAATCCAATTCTTGATCCATGGCATGAACCCATTTAGGATCACCAAGTGCTTCTTTGACATTAGAAGGTTTATGTTGGCTAAGGACTTTGGCCATTAGGGCATAATTCACTTGGTGTCTTAGGGCTGAAGGCCTTTTACCTGTATAGGTGGGCAAATGATTTTGGGCTTCATCTATTGTGGCTTGAACCCACTTGGGTAAAGGATTGGATGATGTTACTTGATCATTAGGAGGAGGGGATGGAGGACATGGATCATTTGTAGGAAGTTCTTCTTGTGGATGAATTTCTTGATTTATGAGTGAAGGGGAAGAACGTGATGATATTGTATGCATGAATGGAGCAACTATTTCATTAGTTATTTCTAAGGTGGGGTTTTTAGGAGGATTAGATGGAGGATACTCATGAAAGATAACATCCCTAGATAAAATGATTTTCTTGGAAATAGGCTCATATAATTTATATGCATTGGCACTATCACTATAGCCAACAAAGATGCATTTTTGGCTCTTATCATCAAACTTCTTCCTTTTCTTATGAGGAATATGAGCATAGGCATCACATCCAAATATTCTCAAATGGCCCACATAGGGTGTTCTTCCACTCCATGCTTCTTTAGGTGTTCTTTCATGTAAGGCCTTTGTGTATGACCTATTAGTCAAGTATGCAGCAGTAAGAACAACTTCTCCCCAAAATGAGTTAGGTAATATAGCAGCATGTAACATTGATTTTGCCCTATTTGTGATTGTTTGATTCATCCTCTTAGAAACTCCATTTTTTTGTGGGGTATAAGGGGTTGTGAATTGCCTCCTTATCCCATGATACTTACAAAAATTAAAGAATTCATTGGAGACATATTCTCCACCATTATCTGATCTTAAGGTGGAGATTTGATAACCACTTTCTCTTTCAACAAGTGCGATGAATTCTTTGAACTTATCAAGTGGTTTCCACTTATATTGAATTAGGTAGATCCATACCTTTCTGCTGTAATCATCAATGAACGTGATGTAGTATTTTGCCCCAGTATAAGATTGAATAGACATTGGCCCACAAATGTCTCAATGAATCAATTGCAAAGGTCTATTAGCTCTCGATGCATTTCCTGTTTCAAATGGTTGCCTATGGTGTTTGGCTATTACACATGGCTCACAAAAACATTTTGACTCATTAAGATGTGGGAGTCCTTTAACTAATCCTTTTGTAGCCATCATTTGAAGATTATTAAAATTTAAATGTCCCAATATTTCATGCCACATGTACTCCAAAGAGAAAGTAGTTTTTGTATGCAAATATGTTTGTGTTACAGATTTTGTAAGGAGGTAGTAAACACCATCCTTTTTCACTCCCATGGCCTTGACATTTCCATTGGGTTCTTTAATGTAGCATTTTTATTTTTCAAAATAGACATTATAGCCCTTATCTGTAAGTTGTCCAATAGAAAGAAGACTCCTTTTAAGACCAGGCACATACAAAACATACATTGCGAGGAACATTATTACCATCATGCAAAGTAAGTGGTGCCTCCCCAACACCTTCAATGGGTAGAGAACTTTCATCACCAAAAGTAATGAATTGATTTGATGTGGTTCAACCAATATTGCCTTCCTATCATGTGCTTTGCTACTCCAGAATCAATATACCAACATTCTTTATCTTCAACATTAACTTGGTTGGCTGCATACAATGTGTTCATATTATTATTTTGTGGTTCTCCCTATTCTCTTTGCCTTTGATAGCAATTAGCAATATTATGATTCCATTTTCCACAATATTCACACCCTTGTTGATTGTTGTTTTGACCCCCTTGAGGTCTTGTTGTCCATATTTGCTGTTGCTGGTAGTGCTACTATTGTGGCTGTTGTTGGTACTATTGCTGACGTGGTTGTTGATGGTACTATTGATTTGGCTACTGTTGGTACTGTGTGTATCTCTAGTGTTGTCTACCCCTTTGATTTTGATTATGCTGATTTTGACCCTTGTTTTGATTAGGCTGTAAAGTTGCCTTGGTGGCAAAAGCTACTGATGTGGCTTCAATTTCTTCATATTTGATTAGGGCTTGCTCATGCTTCTTAAGTAGGATCTCAATATCCTCAAGTGTTGAATTCATTGTTTTACCACTCAAGTCTAACATGGTAGCATATGAGTAAAACTTTGAAGGAAGACCATGCAACATTATTGGAATTAATTCATTATCATCTAGGGTTTTACCAGCAACTAAGAAATCATTTCTAATAGACTTCACTTCCATAAGATAATCGGTAAGTGAGCCTTTCATAAATAGATTGTGCAATTTTTGTTTGAGATACAAAATATTATCTTGACTTGGCCTATCAAACAATCTATTGAGAGCATTCCATGCTTGTTTAGGTGTTTTTGCAGCCCTTATAGTTTCTCTGCATTGAATTCCTATAGCTAGCTTGATTAAACTTAAAGCTATGTTGGAATTCTTCTCAAATTGTGCTTTTTATTTAGGGTCTGTAGGTGTAGTAAGTGGGTCTTCATTAGTCTGCCTATCTCTCACAAAGTCCCACATGTCATTCATCATCAATATTGACTCCATATCATACTTCCAATTTGCAAAAGTGTGTGCTCCTTCAAGTTTCTTTGTAATTCCACTTAATAGATTTGTAGTATCCATGATTTAGAAAAGGATCAAAAGAAAAGGGAACTCAAAAAAGGATGAAGTAAGTACGACAAATGCCAAATTAGAGCCCTCAAAAAAAAAATCTAGGGTACACCGCTGAAGATCTAGAGGAGGGTTTGCCTAGTTTTTCCACTCTGAATATTCAAGAGATTCCAATAGTGGGAGGGTTAAGTTGAACATAAGTGCCTTTTTCTATCCAAAGAGAGTAAGAATTAGAAATTTTCCAGACCTTTATACCAAACTTCTCAATATACCTACCCTTACGTGAGGGATACTGTAAGTATTTGAGCAGTTGATACGTGGAACATAGACAATTCTAAAAGGGAATAACCTGCTAGACCTATATACCAAACTACTCAATATACCTGCCATTACGTGAGGGAGACTATAAGTATTTTGAGAAGTTGATACGTGGAACATAGGTGATTATAAAAGTGTTATGCTTGCTTTTTATAGAATTATTACAATCAATGTGCCAATGTATTTTTGTTGAAAATGCTTGTATGTGTTTGCTTGCTTGTATATGGCTTAGTGTCGAGTGTGTATGAATTGGAACTACACTTGATTACAATTATAAAACCCAAAGTCATGCAAGGGTGATAGCAAGCATAAAATGTATACAAAGCCCAAATAGAAGATGCAAGCAACAAACACCTATTGGCCAAGAGAGTGCTACAAAATGAATCCACTGCCAAGGGACAAGGGGCCCTAAATCACCCCTTAAGTTGATGATTTGTATTTGGCTAAAAACAAATTAGCCTCAAATGTGCCTCAAAAAAAAAGGTGAGACAATATCAATGCCTCCTTTTACAAGATTGCCTTCAAACTTGCCAAATTCAACGAATGACTTGGCATAATGTCTCCCAAAGACTTAGAAATTGGCTCCTCACAATTTTTACCAAATTTTCAACCAAGAGTGTCGGATGCAACTAAAAATGCACTCTTTTTTTTACAATCTCAACTTCAAGTCAAAATTCAACTAAGTAAATAATCTCAAAATTAAAAAATTATTTCACCAATAGATCCCTTTCAAAATTATCTTTCCAACGACTATAAATAAGCCTATACCAGACCTTTATACCAAACTTCTCAATATACCTGCCCTTACGTGAGGGAGATTGTAAGTATTTGAGCAGTTGATACATGGAACATAGACAATTCTGAAAGGGAATAACCTGCCAGACCTATATACCAAACTACTCAATATACCTGCCATTACGTGAGGGAGACTATAAGTATTTTGAGAAGTTGATACGTGGAACATAGGTGATTATAAAAGTGTTATGCTTGCTTTTTATAGAATTATTACAATCAATGTGCCAATGTATTTTTGTTGAAAATGCTTGTATGTGTTTGCTTGCTTGTATATGGCTTAGTGTCAAGTGTGTATGAATTGGAACTACACTTGATTACAATTATAAAACCCAAAGTCATGCAAGGGTGATAGCAAGCATAAAATGTATACAAAGCCCAAATAGAAGATGCAAGCAACAAACACCTATTGGCCAAGAGAGTGCTACAAAATGAATCCACTGCCAAGGGACAAGGGGCCCTAAATCACCCCTTAAGTTGATGATTTGTATTTGGCTAAAAACAAATTAGCCTCAAATGTGCCTCCAAAAAAAAGGTGAGACAATATCAATGCCTCCTTTTACAAGATTGCCTTCAAACTTGCCAAATTCAACGAATGACTTGGCATAATGTCTCCCAAAGACTTAGAAATTGGCTCCTCACAATTTTTACCAAATTTTCAACCAAGAGTGTCGGATGCAACTAAAAATGCACTCTTTTTTTTACAATATCAACTTCAAGTCAAAATTCAGCTAAGTAAATAATCTCAAAATTAAAAAATTATTTCACCAATAGATCCCTTTCAAAATTATCTTTCCAACGACTATAAATAAGCCTATAGTTGGATACAATTTGATGCTTCAAAATGACAAAAACAAAATGACTTTCTAAATGTGTGCAACTCTGGGACTTCCCAAGTGGTCACCCATCCGAGTTGTGCTCTGGAAAACTATGCTTGACTTGGGAGTTTTTATAGAAGTTGTTGCCAATATTCCAATTATCCTTATGAGTACTTGAAGAGTTTCAAAGTAACACATATAATGAAGACTTAGCATAAAGAAATAAAATTTAAATAGTTAAATCCCCTTTCTTTTAAATGAAATGTTCCACAGGCTTTGATATTAAGATATTATCCCCCCGTTATGATATGAAAAAAAAACATGAATTTTCAAATTCATTTGGTGCCTTCAGTCTCTATTTCGTCGGAGTTTCTTTGACTGGCATGCCCGTCCTTCAAGAACTTTAGCACACTTGGCAACATAAATTTAGGGTTTCTTTCTCCTTCGAGGGTTCACGATTCCGAGCTACACAACACATCTTGTTTAAAAAAAAACAAACCCTAGCAAGAAATAAAGAAAATTCCGATGACTGACATTTTCTTCGGGAAGTATGTGATCATGCAATGGAAATTAACGGCAAGAAATCAAAATGCAAGAAATGAATTGGCCTCCCTATGATGTACTGTCAAACTAGAGAAAGTAGCCAGTCACCTCCGAAACAGCGAATAGCATGTCAAGGCAGACTTCTCTGGAGAATCAATGTTGTATGTAACGGCTCCTGAACAGATGGCGATAGGAATTTAATTCACAATTTGGATTTGCATCGTCCTTCGAACTCTCATGGGTGAGCAAACATAAACAGGCAGAACCTCCATTGATGACAGTGAATGCAATGCGGCCGAAGAAAAAAAATCATGAAACCAATTCCTGTGTTGTTCCCATTGAGCTTCGTCTACACGAATTCAGAGATTTTAGCCACCAAATCTGTGAATAGGGTTTCCACAGGTTTGGAGAGTGTTCTGTGTGGTGGCTCTGATTAGTGGAGGAATTTGTCGAAGAAGGTTTTTATCACCAAAAAACTTAGCAGTCGTCAGACACCAGATCTGGTCTTTGTATTCAGTCGTAGTCTATGAAATGCACACCACAGTCTGATGTTTACGATGCCTCATTGACGTAGACGCATAACTTTCAAACAACAAAACTCTTTATGCCACCATCAACCAAATCGTAAGAAAAAAATTAATGTGACATGGCGAATATACGATCTCCAGCTGTATTCGTCTCCTCCTGGTCTGGTTCACCGTGATCTCTCGATCACAAAATATGGGGAAAACAACAACTATTGACAGCAAACAGGAGCTTGAGTCATGCTTCTGGAATACCGAACATAAACATCGGTGTCTCCTCTCATCGCGCAGATTAGAGAAATGGTTTAGATTTTATAGCGATTTGCCTGTAGATGCTTGCTATGATTGCGGTAATGGCGGCTCAAGCTATCTTGGCTGCTTCAACGGATGTACTTCATAGGTGCTACCATCTCCATCGTCGTGTTCACGCAGAGAGGGGTTTCGAACGCCCACTTTCCCAATGTAAATGCGTCAAAGATGCTTGCAGCAATTGCAGTCGAAGTCTCCTAGAGAACTCAAAAAAATGTTGTAGCGGCCTATTTTTGAACACACCAGTCAAGGCCTCTTTTTAGAAGTAGGTCGGAATTCACCTTCTTCTTCTGAGGGATGTCCTCTGACTTGTCCTTGGGAGTCTAAAGCTGAAAGAGCTTTCCCAACAACACAGTTTCTTCTTAAAAAAAAATTGCTCTCAAACCTAGCTCAAAAATTTCTCAGCAGCAAAGACTCTCATATTTTAAATTTCTCAACAACAAATAAAAAAAAATTATAATGGAGTTTATGGTTTCTGATCCACTCATTGAATGGAGAGCATACTCCCTAACTCCATAGACTAGTCCCCACAGGCAGATCTCACCGCTCTGATACCAGATGTTGGGACTACTAAAGAATGAACAAAAGACCTTAAATTATTTACAAGTTATCTTACAATATATAAGCATCAATATTAGGAGGGAGATATGACAAGTGTCATAAGCTCCACTCCAAGTGTCTTTCAAAAGACACCACTCCAACTCAAACTGAAGATAGGGACAAGTTGCAGAAGACAAATGCCAACCTGTCAATTATAGGCATAGTGCACATTATAACAATAATAATATTCTAACAAGAACCAGTAGATCAACATTATTTTCACTATATTGGGATAGTTATATACTTTACCCAAATATTGTTGTATAGGAGGATGTATATGCATTACCCAAATAATGTAATAAGGGGGGATGTTAGAGTAATATTCCATCATTTGGGATAATTACCTATTTCCTACATTAGGTAGTTTTTATTTTACCACATGTTTTTACTTTCTACCATGAATATATTCACTGTTTAGAATATCTTATGGTAACTAGGTAGTCGTAGTCAACTTGACTACATTAACTCCCTAGTTGGTTAGTAGGTTAGGCGCTTATATCTCATAGCGCGTTAGTTGTTAGCTTGGAAATAGGATCTATTGTTAATTCCTATTTTGTAACCTACTTAAGCCTATAGCTATTCTATGCTATAGTTGAATGAAATGATTAATTATTATTTTGCTCTCACCTATCATTTCTAACAATCTCCTACTCAGCAATGAACTAAAACTAATAAAGAAAATGGAAAAAATGTAGCTAATGAAGTATCTTATATGAATGTACCACCTCCCTATGATAATATGGTGGGTATGATAGCAACAAATTTAGAGAAACAAGTGTAGAATCGATAGATCTAGCAATCTCAATAGGAAATGAGTTATTCAACAAAAATTCTCTCTTAGAAATTTTACAAACTTCTTCTACTCATAAAGAATACCTGTTGAATTTTTTGAGAAAATAATTTATCCCTACAAACATTTCTCCTAGTGCTATGGCCAGTGTTATAAGCTCTATTTGGATACATCATCTCACATTCTTAGATGATGATATTTATTCCTCAGACCTACATAAGGATTCTTCTCTCTACATTATTACATTTATTGAGGAAACCTTTATCAAGAGGGTTTTTATTGATAATGGTTCTTCGCTTAATTTATGCACATATCAATTTTTCCAAAAAAATGGATTAACAGAGGAATATTTAACTAAATCTAATGACATCATTAAAAATTTCAACAACAAGTTCCAAGAATCTTGTGGTATTATTTCTATCCCAATTAAGGTTGGACCCAAGATTTTAGATACATTGTTATATGTGGTCTCTTGCCCTACATATTTTAATCTTCTTCTTGGATGTCCTTGGACTCATGTAATGAATTTTTTCCCTTCTAATTTTCATAAATGTTTGAAATTAAAATTAAAAAATCAATATATCACCATTTTGGGTGATCCTCATCTATTTGAATATTGCTCGTTAGAAGAGCAGGCTCAATTTAATTTATCAAATTCCTCACCTCATATAACTAAGAAATGCAAAAATTTAAACATGAGAGAGGAATCATTAACCAATATCTCATATAGGATCAAGACAATTCTTCTCATCAGGGGCCTCTTCTAGATGAATCTCATCAAGGTTTGAAGTGGGGTGTTGAGGATGAGGAGCCACCCTCTCCCTCTCTATTGGTCACAATTCTAAAATGAGTATGCTAAATATGAGGATGTTTCTTAGAATGACATCTACTTTGTGTTAGAGTTAGAGTATATTACATCATTTGGGTCATGTAAATGTACCACCTTTGGTACATAGTTAGAGTAGAGATTAATTTAGGGGGAAGTTAGCTACTTACTTCCAACAATATAATAAATACACAAGTGTCAATATGCATGTTGTATTGTGCAATGTGTCCACTTGTATAACTAGGTAGAGTGTTGGCTAAGGAATCTATTTTCCTATATAAAGGGCCTCATAGTGATAGATCATAAGACACAACATATAGATATCAAAAGCATTGGAGTAGAGAGTAGTAGATAGTGGTAGAGCTCCTGTATGGAGCACAATGTAGTTCTTTAGCTTATATTAATGGAATGTGTAACACCCCAAACACATGAAACAAGAAAATACACAAAAAAAAAAAAAAAAAATATTTTACTTACATATTTTCTTGACTGAGGATAAGTATTCATAAATCGTCAACCAACCTTATACCAACTTAATAGCATCAGTTTATGATGAACCAACCTGAATCGCTTGCACTGATCGCATGGGTGATTGTCATCCACTACTCTTCATTCTTGAGATATTCCTCTCTTCATGCTCATTTGATCCTTCATAACCCCTCACTCCATTTTCTTTCTTCTGCCTAGCTCACTCCTTTATTTTTTTTCCTTATCCTCTTGTGTTTCCCATACACACCTTCTTTTCTCCTTGATCCACATCCTTGCCTACCCACCATTACTTCCTTGACCACCTTCGATAGGCGATAGGACGGACATACCTCACCCCTCTTTTCAAGTATATCACCATAAATATATTTCCATTCACATTAGGGGAGCTTCGTGCAACTAACCCAATTGAGTCTTCAAATGGCAACTCAACCCATTCTATCAAATGTTGTCTTGTCGTATTTATACCTTAGGGTCAAACTTCGGGTGAGCGACGACTTCCTAGACACACCATGGCAAAGACTAAGCCTTGGGGCTTCAAAATAATTGTTTTTATTTTATTATTTTTATATTTCAAGGAAAGTTCCCCAATAATAATTGTTTGGCAAATGATTACTTCTTTACTTACTAGAGCTATTAAATAAATCAATCATTTTTTTACTAATAAAATCTACCATTGTTATTTTAAATGATTGATTGCTCATTTATAATGATATATTTGCTTAAAATAATTATTTATTTAAACAATATTTTTCCACTTTTAAAATAAATCGAATATTTATTTAAACAATAATATTTTTGTTTTTTTAAATAAATCAAACATTTATTTAAACAATATCCTTTTTGCTTTTTAAATAAATCAAACATTTATTTAAACAATATCCTTTTTGCTTTTTAAATAAATCAAACATTTATTTAAACAATATCCTTTTTTATTTTTAAATAAATCAAACATTTATTTAAATAATATATTTTTTGCTTTTTAAATAAATCAAACATTTATTTAAACAAGCACATGTGAAGTTGTGAAGGCAAAATATTTACTCCATGCTTACTAGTTATCAAGGTTAATAATGATGAAGTAAAAGATAATCATGCAAGTGCATCAAACAAAGAGGGAGTCTTTCCATAAATCTAATCGCCTGTCTTAGCCTCTATAAATTATGATAGCTACTAGGCCATCAATCCAGGGCTTAAGGTGGTTAGATATTGATGATTATTCCTAACCGAATGCATGCCTATATGAAGGTATCTATCCATGTTACCTTCAAGTTTCCTTATCATAATTTCCCCTTCCTTAGGTACTCTCATATATGGTGGATGAATCGATTCCTTCCACTCTCGAGCATACTTGATCCTACACATTGGCAATTCATTAGTAGTATCATATCCTTCACTATCTATTTATAATTTTGAGGTTGCTTAATTGCACAAAATCGAGTATTAGTTACATTTGTCAATACATTGCTTTTACATGTTCAAATATCCATCTGGGAGGGTCATAACATCCTCCCATACTAGGACTAACACCATCCTTGGTGTTTCTTAGTTTCATATGGCATACAAAATTAAAAAATTCATTACAATATCTCTAAAGTTCATCAAACAAGAAAGAAATGTGTTTCTGCATATATGCCACTTTCTCCCATGTGGCATTGCTTTCAAAGAAATGATCTCATTGGACCTTACACTTCTCAAGGGTCTGATTCCTCATAGTCTTAGAGTATAACTTGAAGATCCTTATTAGTATTACTTCGATTACCTCTATAATTTCCATCTACAAGTTAAAGACATCCCACACATGTTCAAGATCAGCAACATATTTTTTAAGCAAAGATATGTGGAAGGTGTCATGGATTTTTGATAAGTTAGGAGGTAAGGCAAGTTGATATGTAACTAGGCTAAAATTTTTAGTGATTTTAAAGGGTCCTACAAATAATAGATTTAGTTTTGTGGACTTGATCATACTTTTCATTGGTTTGAAACTTAGGAACACTTTATCTCCCACTGAGTATTCTCTAAGAGTTCTCTTTAAATCAACATAGCTCTTCTACCCATCAATGGCATCCTTGAGTCTTTTCCTGATTACCTTGATTTGCTCTTCCATTTTCCTGACCATTTTTGGTCCAATTTCTACTCTATCCTTCAGGTTTTACCATGATAGTGGTGTTCTACACCTCTGTCCATACAATGCATCAAAAGGCACCATACCTAAAGAGGAATGATATCAATTATTGTAGGAAAATTCCACCAATGGTAGATAGTCTTCCCACTGAGACTTGTGGTTCATGCAATACATGTAGAGCATATCTTCCAGAACTTGGTTTACTCACTCTGTCTAACCATCTATTTCAGGGTGGTATGCTAAACTCATATGCAACTTTGTACCCATTGCCTAATGTAGGGCTCTCCAAAATTTTGAAGTAAACTTGGAATCCCTATCGGATATAATTACCTTTGGGAATCCATGCAGTCTGAACACTTATTTAATAAACCTATTAGCCACCACTTGAGCATCATACTTGGTGCTCCCAGGTATGAAGTGTGTGACCTTGGTCAATGTTTTGACCATAATAAATATTGCATCATGCTGGTACCTGGTCTTAGGTAAGCCTACAATAAAATACATTAATATGACCTACAATTTTTGAGTAGGTATATTATGGGGATACAAATATCCTATAGGATGCTTGCGTTCTACCTTGACCTTATGAAATTTAAGGCATCATGCCATAAAACCTATAATGTCCCTCTTCATCCCCATATAGAAAAAGGTCCTTATTATATTTTATCTCATTTTTACCCCTCTAGGGTGAGCCATATAAGGATATCCATGGGCTTCTTGCATCACTATATTCCTTAGTTTCCTTGATTTTAGTATGATGATTCTTTCCTTGTAGCATAAAATGTCATCAATTACCCTAAACTCCTTATTGCTCTTTGGGTATTTTCTTAACTTGGTCCAAATTTCTTGACAATATTCATCCTAATATTACTCATTTCTTACTTGGTCCATGAGCTTTATATGGCTCCTGGTTATGGCTACTATGTGTATCCTCCTACTTAAGAATTACACAACCTTATTTTATTTTCCTTTAATGTACTCAATTTCAAAATTGTACTCAATGAGGAACTCGACCCATCTTCTCTACCTTGCATTGAGTATTGTTGAGTAAATATGTACTTCAGACTCTGATGGTCTGATTTTAATTCGAAGGGTCTTCCTACCAGATAATAGCACCATATATTAAAAACATGAACTACAATGGCTAACTCTAGATCATGATTAGCATAGTTAACATCATACTTTGTAATCTTCCTTGAAGTATAAGCTACTACTAAATCTCCTTGCATGAGCACCGCCCCTAGCACTTCCAATGATGCATCAGTGCATACCGTGAAGTTTACTTGAGGATCTAGATTTCTTAGTATTGGTGCAGTAGTAAGTTTTTGCTTCAACATGGTGAAAGTGGCCTCACACTACTTCATCCATTTAAATTATTTCCCCTTCTTTTGGAGATTAGTTATCATCGAGGCAATTTTTGAGAAATTCTTTATGTGACACCAGTAATAGTTCATCAGTCCATTATGCTTCTTACTTCGATAATATTTTTAGGGGGTGGCCAATTTATCATGGCCTCAATTTTCTCTAGATCCATCATGATCCTTTCAGTTGATATGATATGCCCAAATAGCACACCTTCAAAACATAGAAATTGCTCTTAGCTAGATTCTTGTAGAGTTTATTTTTTATTAGCAATTCCAACATGATCTTGAGATGTTTATTATGATCTTATTTGTTTCATGAGTATATTAGTATTTAATAAAGGAATACAAGAACAAAATAGTCCAAATACCTTTTGAACACACTATTCATTAAATTCATGAAGGCAACGAGAGCATTCGTAAGCTCAAAAGGTAGGATGGTGAATTTGTAATACCCATACCTTATCTTAAATGTTGTTTTGTGAGTATCTTCCTCTTGAATACTCATCTGGTGATACCATGACCTTAGTTATATCTTGGTAAATACCGTGGCATATCTTAACTGGTCAAATAAATCCTTAATCTTGGGTAGGGGTACCGGTTCTTAATTATAGATTTATTCAACATCCTATAGTAAATACACAATCTTAGATACCCATCCTTATTTTTCACAAATAAAATGGGTGCACCCCATGGTGACACACTTGGTTTTATCAACCTTTTTTCTAGTAACCCTTGTAGTTGTATCTTCAACTCATGCATCTCAATATGTGACATCCTATATGGAGATCAGTGGATGGGTTGCACTCTTGGTATAAAATCGATAGTGAAATCAAATTCTTGCACAAGAGGGATCCCTAGTAGTTTCTTTGGAAATGCATTCAGAAATTCCTATAGAATTGGGTGTCTCAATCACCTCTTCCTTTCGATATCTTTCAACTTCGCTCATATTTACAACATAAATAATCCCTCATTTCCTGAGGGCTTTCTTTAGCTACATAGTTGAAAACATATGAGGTTTGAATGTCCTCTACTTGCTAGAAATTTTTAGCATATCTTTATTTCCCTCAAAATATTCAATCCATCTCAAAAATTGATTATTGTTGGAAATTTGAGCAAGTTTTGTTGTCATTGATGTCAAAAGGTTTGGTGTCTAGTTTTATCATCATTAATGTCATCAGGTTGTTTTTCCAAAAGGTAAGGAAGTGTTTAAAAGGAATAGGATATAATATTTATTTTAAATATTATATGCCTAAAGAGGCCTAGAAGATTGAAGACCCAAGGAAGGAGAAGCAAGTTTAAAAGGAAAAAATAATATTGTAATATTTTGGGCAAAATATTGAGGTGAAGAAAAATGAGGTCCAAGGAGTCACTAAGAAATAAATCCTTGAAAAGACCCCTAGGGTGGATTAAGTTAAATTTTGATAGGGCATCTAGGGGCAACCCAGGTGAAGCTGGGGCTGGTGGCTTACTTAGAGACCACAAGGGTGAGGTGCTTGTAGCTTTTGTTGAACATCTTGGAGCTCAAACTAACAATGTGGCTGAAGCGAGGGCAGTTTGGAGGAGCCTCAAGGTGGCAAAGAATTATCCAGGGAAACTGTTGGTGGAAGGTGATTCTATTATTATTATAAATCTTCTAAAGAACACTAAGAGAGCTCCTTGGAGATTTGATGATTACATCCATGAAGCAAGGGCTCTAATTTATGATCGACCTGAGGCCATAATTTTGCATACCTTTCGGGAAGCAAACATGGCAGCTGATAGGCTGGAAAATGAAGGCATTGTAGCAGCAAATTTGATCACGTGGACTGAAAATCTTCCTCATGCAGTCTCAATGGTGATAGATAATGAAAAATTTTAGATTGGAAGGCTCAAAGTGGATCAATGACGAGAAAATGGGGGCATTATTAAAAATATTTTTTTGAACCTTATAATGGCTTTTGTCATATTTTTTTTTTGTTCATGTGACTAGTGTTTTTTGCAGTTGGTGGGGCATTGATATAGGTTTTTTATCTACAAATTCATGCATGGGAAACATCTCGCTTTGGCCTCAAGTATTTCCCAAGGTGTGTTTGGATTCGATGTCGCAAAAAGGCCCTAGCAAGAAATAACAAAGTGTTGGAGATCCCTGACAATGAGGTACAAGACCCCACCATAATAGTCTTGGAGAAGATGACAATTTCATCAGCCTCCAACAGTATCAACCAGTTGAAGAGTCTGTATGGCCTCATCAGTGCAGCTGTTGATTTGTGTGATTCTCTAAATCTTCTATTTTATAGCCAGCAGTTCTAGGGGCACAAGGAGTCGAAGGCAAAATCTAAAGATGATGGCAAGGAGGATGATAAGAAGTTAGATGAGGACTACAAGGAAGACTGCTTGGCCTCTTGGCTGTCCATTCTATGGGATGTTTTTTTTTTGACCATATTCTATTATTTTATATGGGCACAAGCTACTCTGCATGGTGCTTGCATGATTAGTTTTTGTCTTTGTTAGTTCTATTTTGCGTCTTTCTTTTCTGATGGCCATAATATTAGGCTTCCATAGTTTAGTTTGGCTGTATTCTGATGGAAGAGTAGGTCTTGGCCCTTTTTTTTGTCAGTTTAAACTTTTAGGGCTTGGCCTTTGTCCAGTTGGTCAGTGGACCCTATTTTGTAAAATGGTTTTGGGTCAACCAGTTAAAACCCGGTGTTAATTATAATATTCTCTTACTTACCAAAAAAAAAAAAAAAATTATTTAAATTAAAATATTTTAACCATAGGTTAAAATTTTAATTTAAATAAATATTAAGGCACCAAAAGGTTTAAGTTTTAAATTCGAATTAAAAATCAAATTTACTAAAAGCCGACGTGTTTGAGTGCAAATACAAGGTATAAAAGGAGGTAATGATTTTATTTTAAATTATCCATGCAATTCGTATGCCCAAAGTGAAAATAAAATCATGCATTGCATTAAGAGAAGAGAAAGGAATTCGCATGTGTTAAAGTTTAAGAGGTAGACTTCATGATAAACCCAAGTGGAGTGTAAAACCAATTCCAAAGTGCTATGTAGCACAACCGATGGGTAGAGGTAGGTTAAGACATTTGTGCAAGGTAGGTTAGGGATTCGATTCACGTCCCCTTTGTTTTGAACATAGCAAAGGATTTTTATTAATTTCAAAATCATCAAAAGCAAGGAAGAAAAGGTGGATCGTGCACCTTGTGTTTTGTGTTGGGCGTGTAGCCCAATGACAACCTAGCCTTGGGCTAAGGTGCTGCAACACCGATAGGTTACAGGTTTGAGTTTGGGCACAATCATTGAGGGTGCAAAATTTTTGAAGACGTGGGCCATCACATAAGGTAAGCACTCGATTTAATTTTTGCCAAGGTTTTTGAATAGCGCTAGGGGCCACGTGATAGTTTTGAAGGTGCTTGAGGCCACGTGATTATTTTTGCTAAGGTGAAAGATAGGGAGTCATAAGGTTGATTAATATTTTAATTTTTAATTAGAATTATAAATAAATATTGGAGATATAAGGTGTTAGAAAGGAAATACGTTGTTTTGAATGTTATTGTGTGAAGATTGGAGTTAAAAGTGTTAAACAATGGAATTAATTTTTATTTTTCTAAATGTGAATATTGGGTTTATAAAGTGTTATCAAAGGAGTTTGATTGTTTATGAATTGAATATTATTTTTGTGAAGTTTTAATATTGTAAGGTGTACTTGGGACTTGGTATTTTCGATGATGAAATAATTATTGAGGGAAATATTTGAGTAGAGATTTTGAGATAGATTGTTACTATCTAACCTTGAAATTGACAAAGAGGATTTGATTGTGATTGAGATATGAAGATATATCTCCATAAAAATAAAAGGTATGGGTACATTTTCCTTATGAGTGAAATATTGTTGGTTTGAATGTTGTGAAATGCAAAGTTGGAGTGAAAAGGATTGATGAGTATTGTTGGAAATGTTGAGTGAATTTTCATATGCATAATTTGTGTTTGAGAGATCATGAGTATCATTTTTATGTGAATTTGGAAACTATATTGAACTAAAGTTTGTCAAAGATCATGAGTATCATTGTTATGTGAGATTGAAAACTATCTTAAGCTAGGGTTTGTGAAATAACATGAGTATCATTATTATGTGATTTTGAAATCATCTTGAGTCAAGGTTTGATATTCATAGTGTGATCTTTTGGAAGTCTAGTGAAACACTTGGTTAGGATTTGTAAGCAAGTTGTGTTTCATTGAGTGAATGATTGAGTGAAGTTAGTTGAGGATTATTGATTGAAGGATTGGAGTGATAGTTCAAGTTTTGTGAATCAAATTATAATTATTCTAAATTGATTTTAAAGAGAGTTTGAAAGTGATTGAGTGTTTTGTGAGTGTGAAACATATTGAGTCTTTAATAATTCTCTATATGTTTATGTGGTTAAACAAGATTTTGAGTGAAACTTGTTTGTGGTATTGAAGAGGTTTTTTGTAAGATATTAAGTTGAGTTTTGTATGCAAGTTTTGCAATTGATTTGAATAAGATTTTGTGAAAGCTTGTAAGAAGATTTGAGTAAGTACTAGAGGGGACTTAAGGATAGAGTTGAGTAAGATTTTGTGAAATCTTAAGGATAGATTTGTGTGAGATTTTGTGGAATATTACAAGCAAATTTGAGGCAAGTCTTGGTGAAGACTTGTGGACAGGTTTGAGGTAAGTCTTTGAGAAGACTTGTTGAGTAGATTGAACAAGTTCTAGGGAGGACTTGTTGAGCAGATTTAAGGTAAGTCTTGGTGAAGAATTGTTGAGCAGATTTGAGGTAAGTCTTGGTGAAGACTTGTTGAGCAGATTGAGCAAGTTCTTGAGAGGACTTGTGGATAAATTTGAGGTAAGTCTTGGTGAAGACTTGTGGATAGGTTTGAGGTAAGTCTTTGAGAAGGTTTGTTGAGATAATTGAACAAGTTCTAGGGAGGACTTGTTGAGTAGATTTTAGGTAAGTCTTGATGAAGACTTATTGAGCAGATTGAACAAGTTCTTGAGAGGACTTGTGAATATATTTCAGGTAAGTCTTTGAGAAAACTTGATAGCAAAGTTGATTGATTTATTTGTTCAAGCTTTGAGTTAAGGCTTGGGGCAGATCTAACAGAGTTGAAATTGTGATTGAAACAATATTTATGTTAATGCTTGAGGAAAAATTTAAGAATAGTTTTTGGTGCAGATTTGTGCTAGACTAGATACACACTTATGAGTAGACTTATGCTAGAATAAGGATAGTTTTTAGTGTAGATTTGAGACATAGATTGAGTAGAGTAGAGAGTAGGCTTTTGAGGTGATAGAATAGAGGAAAATAGTATCTAGTGGATAGAGATACATTAGCTAGGGTAGTGAGGATAAAGGTCTTCAGTGGAGAGAGATCCATAAGCCAGTGTAGTGGAGGCAATAGTCTTCTAGAAGAACACCAGCTAGAGCAAGGAGAAGGAGTTCTCCTGTGGATAGAGATCCACAAACCAATAAAGGAGAAAGAGTTCTCTTGTGGATAGAGATCCATGAACTTTATTAGGAGATTGGTGTATCCTTTGGACAGAGGTCCATAAACATTGTAATAAGGAAGAATTCCCAAGAGATTTATTGATAAAATTTTAGTGAAATATTTTCTCTATGGAGTAGTCCACATTGGGTGAACCACATTAAATTGGTGTCTATTGTGTATGATGATTTTTTTTTAAGCAAAAAATCCCTTGCGGAGCCACCTTGGTCTGAGAGACCACGAACAGGGGGTTCTACACCGTCAAAGTCACCCGGGGGTCACACCCGACCCTGCCCACACCAATATTATCAATTGGATTTTAGATACCCAATTCAACTTTTTGGTAGGGTGGAGAGTTGAACCTGGGACCTCCCTTGGAGGATTGCCCTCTCCTCTCAAAATCACCTACAACACCTGGGTTATGTATGATGATTTATGCATTGCTTTTATTACTGCTATTGAAATTGCCATTGATTATATTAGATAATATTATTTGGGAAAGAAAAGTAAAAAGTGGTCTTATATTTGTTCATCCCCTCCCTCTTAGTATAATCTTGTGTTCTTAAATTGGTATCAGAGCAGGTTCCTTCGAAAGAGTTTAACAGCTTGAAGGAAAAACTTACAAGAACACAGATGGATTCTTAGAGTGGGTCTTTAGCAAATAAGAGACCATTATTCAATGGGAATAATTATGCATTTTGGAGTGTAAGAATCAATATTTACCTAATGGTACAAGAAAATGATATATGACAAGCAGTTGAGGATGGGTACATACTGCCAGATACTCCACCTACAGATAAAAATGGTAATATTTTACAACTAAATAATTTAAAGGAAATGAATGAAATCTTAAATTGTTTATGTGAAATAGAGTTTGTAAAAGTTATGCAATGCACATCAGCAAAAGATATTTGAGAAAAAATGAAAAATATATATGAGGAAGACAAAAATGTCAATATGGAAAAATTTCAAAATCATAAGAAAATATTTGAAGACCTAATTATGAAGGATGAGGAAGATACTTCTACATACTTACTTTTTGTGGATGAGGTTGTTAACTCCATACAAGGACTTGGGTTTAAGTTGAAGAAACAAGAGTTTTCCAAAAGATTCTAAGGTCACTCCCTAATAGGTATAGTAAAAAGGTTTCAGCCATAGAATAAACAAAGGATATTGGAACTTTGACAAGGGATGATTTACATGGAACTATCATAGCTTTTGAGATAAGAATAAAAGAGGAGCCTATCCCCTAGAAAGAAGTAGCCTTCAAAGTTATAAATAATACAAAGGGTAAGAAGTCAGATTCAAGTAATGAGTCATCCAATGATGAAGAAGCAAACTATGGTAGAAGGAACAAGGACACAAGAAACTATAAAGGTACAAAAATAGTTAAGTGTTTCAAATATGGTAAATATGGTCACTATGCATCTGATTGTCCAGAAGCTGCAAATAGCAATGGTTATGAGAAATAGGATCATGAGAACAGGGTAGTAGGAAAATACAAGTATCAAAAGAAAAGCATGGATGGACAAGGCAAACAAAGAAAGAAGTTTTTTCAATGGTATAAGAAGACTTTTTATGTAGATAAGGTAGGAAATAGTTCAAGTGATAGTGATGGAAGATCCTCAAATAATGAAGAAGAAGAAATTCTATTTTTGATAGTATAAAAAGAAGATGTTAAACAAAAGGAAACCAATAATTCTCAAGTGTTTTAGGTGTGGTAAATTTGGTCATATTGAAGATAATTTTACAAGGAACAGGTTCAATTTTAGTAAATATGAATATGAAGATGCTCTTGAAGGTCTAGAAGAAAAAAGTATTCTTTTGGCAATAGAATAAGAATAAGGAAATGCTCCTATTGAAGATAAATCAGAAAGGAATGAAGATGATCTTAAAGACAAAGGAATAGAGGTATAATCAAAGGAAGGAGAAGTTGATCTTGAGGGTGAGCTTATTTCTTCTCTTAAGGAATTAAGGAAGGTAAGAAAGCAGAACTCAAAACTCAAGCTTCAATTTCAAGAATGTGATGAAGAGAAAGGAAAGCTTATAGAAGATCTAACCAAATCAATAGCTAAGATAAGGAGATTTAAAGAGAAGTTAGAGGTAAAAGTTTTATAATGTGAAATATTAGAGCATGAGGTAGCTTCACTAAGGAAGGAAGTAAAATATTATAAAAACAAGCTACACAGGTTTGGGAGAAGCTCAAAGACCTTGGATAATATTATCTAAGTACAAAGATCTTCATCAAACAAGATAGGAATTGGTTTTGAACAAAAAAAAAGAGAACAAGAAGAGGAGTCAATATCAAGCTCCAAATAAGAAGCTTAAGAAGAAGAGAGTGTAAGAGACAGTGAGACTTCTAAGGAGAAGTTGTAAAATAGAAAGTTCAACAAGGAAAGGAATAATGCACAAGTAAGGAATATATGGAACAAGAAACATCATAGGGAATAAGAGACTAAGAGACCAATGGGGTCAAGGTAAGGTTTATTTAATGGATGGCGCTTCTCATATCATAGGTTTGGTCACAAGGCTACGCAGTACAGGACACATGAAATATAGAGTTATGGTTTCACCAATAGAAATTTTAGAAATGGGAATCTCTTTCAAGGGTATTGCTACTCTTGTAATCAATTTGGTCATAAGGTAGTAAATTGTAGGGTTCATGATATGAAGGGATATGGCTTCACCAGGAGGAACTTCAATACCTTTTCATATTTAAGGAACCATAATATTAAGTGTTATAAGTGCAATAATGTTGGGAATATGGCTAAGTGGTGTAGAAAAAAAATTCCAGAGACAAGTAGGAATAGGAACATTCTAAGGAATCAGAAGAATTAGTTGAGGAAGGAGGTGGACAAAGGAAAAGATCAGTGTATGTTGGGAGTAGAGATAATACCACCCCAAAATTAACCACCTCAAGAAGAGGAGGTGGGGAGGGGGCTGAGCTAAGAGTCTTATATTTAGCCCCAAGCCCAAAATGTGGCCCTTTTCCATTGATGTCAAAGGGGGAGAAATCTAAGTTAGAAGAAGAGCATTCAGTTGTTAGCGTACTACTTACCTTTGTCTTTATTTCATTCTTAGACAGGCTGTTACAACTGCGTAACATATTCAGTTCCTGTAACAGTTTCGATGTTCTATTCCTGGATATGTAAACACTATTTAATCTATGCAATACAATAATCAAATGTTCCAAATTCTTACATGGCATCAGAGCCAGATTACTGGGTGAAGGTGGAGGCGGATGACAATTTTGCTGTGCGTTTTTTTTCTGAACGTAATTTTGTTCGAGCTGTGCGGGAATTTTTTTTTCTATGCGAATGGGATAATCACGCCAGCGCGTGATCAAGGCGAGAAAAAAAAAAAAAAATGCGGACGCAGTCTGCAGAGGCTGCAGACGTCGCGTCCCAAGGGGACGTTACGTCCCAGCAGGAGGAGGTAGCGCGGAGCGCACGCTCCCCGAGGTCCCCCCTCCCCCTCCCTCACGCGGTGCAATTCATGCGTGCGTGCATCCCGTGACCGCCCTCCCCCTCCTTGCGCGACACGCAATAGGTGCGCGCATGCTCCCTAAGACCCCCCCCTCCCCTCCCCGACGGGAATTTGAAATTTGAATTCCCACCTCCCCGCTCCCCCCGGGTATAAACCCCCCCAAAAAAAAAAACAAAAAAATCGCGTTGAACGCTGCGCACAGTGCGCAGAGCCAGCGCGAGTGCAGGCGGCAGCCGCGCAGTGGGTGGGCAAAAAAAAAAAAAAAAAGGAAACCATTTTAGACGGATTTTTTTTCGAACGGTGGACTGCGGAGGAGGGCGGAGAAGGAGGCAGCGTAGCAGTCGGAGGCTGCTGCAGAGGGTGTTGAAAACGGAGGTGGCTCACTGATCCTCTCGGATCAGCCCACTGGCTCACGTGGTCGTGAGCCGTGCGATAAGGCTCAGGGAGCCTGCAGGTCGGGGGTTCAAATCCCGCCGAATTCCCCCTTAAGGTATAATTTTTTTTGCAGTGTTTTTTTTAATTATTATTTTTTAATTAAAATTTTTTATTTTAATTTTTTTTAATATAGTTTTTTAAACTTTATAAATTAAAATTTAATTTTAATTTATTTTTTCTAAAGTTTTAAAACTATATAAATTAAAATTATTTATTTTAATTTTAAATATAATAATTATTAAAAATGCTTTGTTAAAGAAAGCTTTTTAAGGGGGGATATTTTTTCAAAAATCAAAGGGGGATAGTGAGTAATTTTCGAAAAATAGCAATTTGGCATTGTAAAAGGTGCATTTTCGGCTGTGACCGACACCTTGTGGGTTATTCTTGTGGGCAATTTTTTTTTGTTGTATGTTGCGTATTTCATTTTTGCACTATAACATTAAAAATTAAAATCAAAACACTCCCTAAGTCCCCAGAATATAAAACCCATCCGTGCAATTTTATTGCACTGCAGCGTTTGGTATTTGTGATACCTCTGGCCAGCACTTACAGGTAAAGTTGTCATGATTTTGCTACTGTATCCATCGCCTAATATAGCTGCTATAACGAAGTTTGAGCTTGTTCTCTATAAATCGTCGAGGAGGAATAAGTACGCCATTTTTGCATTTTTTTTACTCCATCCACTACCCTTTATCGCACTTGTGTTTAGGCGTAAATCCTGACGAAGTATTCTTCATAGTGTTTAGGGGAAGTTACGCCCCATTCATGAGAAGAACCTTCTATGGTAGGTGCCATCAACAAGGCGATTCCCTTTCAGTACCGCTTATGTTCCACGTATCGTATGATCTCTAAAATTCACCTATAGTCTCCCTCACGTAAGGGCGGGTGATTTTTGTTGATCTTTCTAAATACCTATAGTTTCCCTCACGTAAGGGCGGGTATTTTGTACGGTATATTGGCATAGCAAAAGGTATATCGAAAGGGGGACCAATTGGTGATATAAGGAACCTTCACTATGGCCGCTGTTGCAAAATTGATGACTGATCCACATCAGTTATTGAAAGGTCCAAATTATACACCATGGAAACATAAGATGAAGGCAATTCTCCAAATGGAAGATTTGTGGGATATTGTTATTGGAGTAGCAACTAGGCCTTCACCAACAGCAGGATCCACAGGTCCTTTAGCAGATCAGATTGCTTTTGACAAGAAAGACAGTAGAGCAAATGTGCTCATTTTGTTTGCTATTTCAGATGAAGTGCAACCTCATATAGCTGATAAAGCAAGTGGTAAAGAGGCATGGGATGCCATTAGAACCATCTATGAGGGGAAGAATGAATCCACCATTCTTCATCTTCAACAACAACTTCATAACCTGAGTTTGAGGCAGGTGAAACAATTGAACTCTTTCACGTGCAGAGTGTCCGAGTTGAAAGAGAAATTGAGTTCTCTCGGGGAGATATCTGTGGATGAAAAGCTTCTCATTTAACTTGTTATGAGATCTTTACCTTCTTCATCTGATATGTTGATAACCTCCATCCGGGTGTCTCAACGATAAATTACCTACATCGAGTTGGTCAATCTACTTCAACAACGGGAGGCACGCCAACTTCACAAGGATGATTCTTCCAATACAGCCCTATACACCAACGAGCGGTGGTTCTAGGAAGAAAGGTAATGGGCAAAAAGGAGGCAAATTTCAGAAAGGAGGAAATTCTCAACAAGATACGAAAGGAAAAGGCAAACAACCTCAACAAAAGAAGAGGTGGTGCAAGATCTGTGAGAAAGACAACCATGACACCAACAGGTGTTGGCCTAAGAACAAGCAGAAGGGCCAAAAAAAACCACAAAATAATAACAAGCAACCCCAGGTGAATGTTGTTGTTGAAGAATATGACTCAGATTCTAAATGGGCACACAAGGTGCTCATGACTACCACAGATTCCACACAGAGGGATCCTATTTGGTATGTCGATTATGGAGCTAGCAAACATATGACTGGCGACAGATCATGGTTTGAATCATTTGTGGCCAAGGAGGGCAAACCTATCACCATTGCTGATGATAAAACCTATAGGGTTCAGGGAGAGGGTACAGTTTCAGTCACTCTTCCTGATGGCAAGTGTCAGATTGACAAAGTCCTCTATGTTCCGGGATTGGCCAACAATTTGTTGTCAGTGACACAAATCCTGGACAGAAATATGGTTGTCAAATTTCGTGTTGAGAATGGAAAGAAGTGTTGTACCATTACCAGGAAGGATAAATAGATTGCAACAGCTTCTTATAAGCACGGCTTATTTGCACTAGATGCTATCTCTACTCCACATGTTGCCATTACTGTCTCTACCAAGGAGGCAACTTCCCTATGGCACAAGAGATATGGGCATCTTAGTTCTGGCTACTTACTTGAGCTCAACAAGTATGATATGGTAAAGGGTCTTCCTTCCCTTTACGCCACATTGCCCGGTGTGCTCGACCGCTAGCAGGAAAGCAGCATAGAGTACCATTTGAGAAGAGCTATACAAGAGCACAAAAACCTCTGGAGTTAATTCATACCGATCTGTGTGGTCCTTTCACACCCCAAAGTTGTGGAGGGAAGAGGTACTTTCAGTTTTTCATAGATGACTACTCACAAAATATGTGGGTTTTCTTTCTCAAACTGAAATCTGAAGCTTTCGCATTCTTCCAGCAGTTCAAGAAATCCGTTGAGGAGTCAGGAGCTTCTATCAAAACCCTCCGCTCAGATCGAGGGGGAGAGTTTACCTCTAATGAATTTTCTGCATTCCTAGATAAGCATGGGATCAAGAGACAGTTAACAACTACCTATACTCCTCAAAAAAATGGAGTTGCTGAGAGAAGGAACCGTTCTATCATGGAAATGGTTCATTGTATGCTCACAGGAGCTACTCTTGGGCAATAATATTGGGCAAAAGCTGTCACCAATGTAGTGTATCTATTGAATAGGGCACCCACAAAGGCCCTAAAAGGAATGACTCCACAGGAAGCATGGAGTGGTCAAAAACCCTCCATATCTCATCTACGTATTTTTGGATGTCAAGATTTCATGCACATACCGAAAGAGAAAAGGAAGAAGCTAGATGAGAAAACACTGAGATGTATTTTTCTTGGTTATTCTGAGCACTCTAAAGGATATCGATTGATATATCCTTTGACCAAGATAATTCATATCAGCAGATATGTTGTCTTTGATGAAGCTTTCACATCACAGAGCACATCTATAGTACACCAAGATATTGTGGAACCTAAGGAAGAGAAGATTCCTTCGTCAGCACAGACAAGAGGTCCTTCTACATCTTCTTCACCACCACCAAATAAGAATCCTAAATGGTGTACAAATACAATCAGAGATGCAAATTTATCCACTCCTCCCAATTTGAATTTGGATAGACCTCGTACACGCAGTATGGCTCAAAAGGAAAGAGAAGCCAGAGAAACTGGTGAGGTTGATGATCTTTGTCAATCTTTTGAGAAACTTTCTGACTCCAAGTACAAAAGTTGAGGATATGGATATTGATGATGACAGGGGCATTCATGTCTACCATAGATAGTCTTGAACCTGCATCAGTGCAAGATGCTCTCAGTGAGCCTCAGTGGAAGGCCGCTATGGATACAGAGTATGAGTCTTTAATGAAGAATAAAACATGGAAGCTTGTTGATCTGCCGCATGGAAAGAAAACTATTGGCTGCAAATGGGTATATAAAGTCAAGCACAAGGCAGATGGAACAATTGATAAGCATAAGGCCCGGCTTGTTGCAAAGGGCTATGCTCAAAAGGAATGCATTGACTATGAAGAAACTTTTGCACCTACTGCTCGAATGACCACAATTCGGGTTATGTGTGCTATGGCAGCACAATATGGGTGGAAATTTCACCAAATGGATGTCAAAAGTGCCTTTCTAAATGATGATCTCCAAGAAGAAGTCTATATGACTCAGCCTGAAGGATTTGAAGTGGAAGGCCAACAACAAAAAGTTTGCAAATTGGTCAAATCATTGTATGGTCTGAAACAAGCTCCTCGAGCTTGGTATATAAAAATGGACAATCACCTTATGCAGCATGGATTTAAGAGATGTCCGTCAGATGCAAACCTCTATTTCAAGAAATAGGGTTCTGAGATAGTGTTGCTTGTACTCTATGTGGATGATTTGCTCATTACAGGGAGTTCAAAAACTATGATCTCTACTGTCAAAAGAAACTTGTGCAAATCTTTTGAGATGACAGATCTCGGACTTCTCCATTACTATCTTGGTCTGGAATTCAGCCAGAAGGAGCACTCCATCAAAGTGTCTCAGAAAAAGTATGCCAAGACATTGCTGGATAAATATCGCATGACTGACTACAAGCCAATGGCAACTCCAATGGAGAATGGACTTCAGTTATCACGATATGATGACTCACCTCAGGTAGATGGTACTCTCTATCAACAGTTGATTGGGAGTCTCATATATCTGACCAATACTAGGCCAGATCTCGTATTTGTTGTCAACTATCTTTCGAGGTTCATGTAGGAGCCTAAGACCACTCATTGGAAAGCGACAAAATGTGTTCTTCACTATGTCCGTGGTACTATAGAATATGGCCTAGAATACAAGAGGAACAACAAATTCTTCTTGCAAGGATACACGGACTCCGACTATGCCGGATCATTTGATGATCGCAAGTCAACTTTTGGATACATTTTTCATCTGGGATCCGGTCCTGTCTCTTGGCACAGCAAGAAGCAACAGGTGGTTGCTATTTCATCAATAGAGGCAAAATATCGTGTTGCACGTGAAGCTATGTGCGAAGTGATATGGTTACGTCGCATTCTGACAAGTATGGGCCATCCATCAAAATCTCCAATACACTTGTTTTGCGAAAATCAGGGTGTTCTGAACCTCGTCAAGAATCCAGTCCATCATAAAAGAACAAAGCACATTGACACACAATGTCATTTCATTCGAGATGAAGTTCCAAAGCACCGAATTCAGCTTCAACACATTCCCACCGATGGTCAAGTTGCAGACATTTTCACTAAGGCCCTTGGACATGTCAAATTTGAATTGTTTCGCAGCTCACTTTGTATTGCAAAATGATGTAAGGGGATGTTAGTATAGCTATTAGTTATTACATTACCCAAATAATGTATTAAATGGCGATGTTAGCGTACTACTTACCTTTGTCTTTATTTCATTCTTAGACAGGCTGTTACAACTGCGTAACATATTCAGTTCCTGTAACAGTTTCGGTGTTCTATTCCCGGATATGTAAACACTATTTAATCTATGCAATACAATAATCAAATGTTCCAAATTCTTACATCAGTCAGGGGGAGCAGTTTATCAAGAGGAGCAGAACTGAAAAAGGTAAGAAAAATGGTTAAAGGAAAAAAGGTTGCCATCAATGACAAAGGGGGATATTGTTAGAAAATTGAGCAAGTTTTGTTATCATTGATGTTAAAATTTTTGGTGTCCAGTTTTGTCATCATTAATATCATCAGGTTGTTTTTCCAAAAGACAAGGAAGTTTTTAAAAGGAAAAGGATATAATATTTATTTTAAATATTATATGCCTAAAGAGGCCTAAAATATTGAAGACCCAAGGAAGGAGAAGCAGGTTTAAAAGGAAATAATAATACTATAATATTTAATATTATAATATTTTAGGCAAAAGGTTGAGGTGAAGGAAAACGAGGTCCAAGGAGTCATTAAGAAATAAATTCTTGAAAAGACCCATTAAGCAGATGTTAAAGATTATTATTTAATTTATTTAAATTAAAATATTTTAACCATAGGTTAAAATTTTAATTTAAATAAATATTAAGGCGCCAAAAGGTTTAAGTTTTAAATTTGAATTAAAAATTGAATTTACTAAAATCCGACGTGTTTGAGTGCAAAGACAAGGTATAAAAGGAGGCAATGATTTTGTTTTAAATTATCCATGCAATTTGTATGCCCAAAGTGAAAAGAAAATCATGCACTGCATTAAGAGAAGAGAAAGGAATTCACATGTGTTAAAGTTTAAGAGGTAAACTTCGTGATAAATCCAAATGGAGCACAAAACCAATTGCAAAGTGCTATGTAGTGCAACTATTGGGCAGAGGCATGTTAAGACGTTCATGCAAGGTAGGTTAGGGGTTCAATTCACATCCCCTTCATTTTGAATGCAGCAAAGGATTTTGATTAAATTTTGAAATCACCAAAAGCAAGGAAGAAAAGGTAGATCGTGCACCTTGTGTTTTGTGTTGGGCATGTAGCCCAACGGTAGCCTAGCCTTGGGCTAAGGCACTATGGTGGTGGTAGGTTACGGGTTTGAGTTTGGGCACAGTCATTGAGGGTGAAATTTTTTTGAAGACATGGGCCATCACATAAGGTAAGTGCTCGATTTAATTTTTTCCAAGGTTTTTGAATAGCGCTAGGGGCCATGTGATAGTTTTGAAGGCACTTGAGGTCAAGTGATTATTTTTTCTAAGGTAAAAATATAGGGAGTCATAAGGTTGATTAATATTTTAATTTTTAATTAGAATTATAAATAAATATTGGAGATATAAGGTGTTATAAAGGAAATTAATTGTGTTGAATGTTATTGTGTGAATATTGGAGTTAAAAGTGTTAAAAAAAGGAATTAATTTTTATTTTTCTAAGTGTGAAGATTGGTTTTATAAAGTGTTATCAAAGGAGTTTGATTTTTTATGAATTGAATATTATTTTTGTAAATTTTGGAGATTATAAGGTGTACTTGAGACTTGCTATTTTTGTATGGTGAAATAATTATTGAGGGAAATATTTGAGTGGAGATTTTGAGATAGATTGTTACTATCTAACCTTGAAATTGGCAAAGAGGATTTGATTGTGATTGAGATAGGTTTTGAAGATATATCTCCATAAAAATAAAAGGTATGGGTACATATTCCTTATGAGTGAAATATTGTTGGTTTGAATGTTGTGAAATCCAAAGTTAGAGTGAAAAGGATTGATGAGTATTGTTGGAAATGTTGAGTGAACTTGCATATGCATGATTTGTGTTTGAAAGATCATGAGTATCATTATTATGTGAATTTGGGAACTATCTTGAACTAAGGTTTGTGAAAGATCATGAGTATCATTGTTATGTGATATTGAGAACTATATTGAGCTAGGGTTTGTGAAAAAACATGAGTATCATTGTTATGTGAATTTGGAATCATATTGAGTCAAGGTTTGAGATTCATAGTATAAGTTGTTGGAAATGTAGTGAAACACTTGGTTAGGGTTTGTAAGCAAGTTGTGTTTCATTGAGTGAATTATTGAGTGAATTTATTTAAGGATTATTTATTTAAGGATTGGAGTGATAGTTCAAGCTTTGTGAATCAAATTATACTTTATTATAAATTGATTTGAAAGAGAGTTTGAAAGTGATTGAGTGTTTTGTGAGTGTGAAACATATTGAGTCTTTAATAATTCTCTATATGTTCTATGGTTAAACAATATTCTAATTGAAACTTGTTTGTGTTATTGAAGAGGTTTTCTATAAGATATTAAGTTGAGTTTTGTATGCACATTTTGCAATTGATTTGAATAAGCTTTTGTGAAATCTTGTGAGCAGATTTGAGTAAGTCCTAGAGGGGACTTAAGGATAGAGTTGAGTAAGCTTTTGTGAAAGCTTAAAGATAGATTTGTGTGAGCTTTTGTGGAAGCTTACAAGTAGATTTGAGGTAAGTCTTGGTGAAGACTTATGGATAGGTTTGAGGCAAGTCTTTGATAAGACTTGTTGAATAGATTGAATAAGTTCTAGGGAGCACTTGTTGAGAAAATTTGAGGTAAGTCTTTGTGAAGACTTGTTGAGCAGATTGGGAAAGTTCTTAAGAAGACTTGTGGACAAATTTGAGGTAAGTCTTGGTGAAGACTTGTGGATAGGTTAGAGGTAAGTCTTTGAGAAGACTTGTTGAGCAGATTGAACAAGTTATAGGGAGGACTTGTTGAGCAGATTTTAGGTAAGTCTTGGTGAAGACTTATTGAGCAAATTGAACAAGTTCTTGAGAGGGATTGTGAATAGATTTGAGGTAAGTTTTTGAGAAGACTTGAGAGCAAAGTTGATTGATTTATTTGTTCTAGCTTTGAGTTATGGCTTGGGGAAGATCTAGCATAGTTGATTTGTGATTGGAATAATATTTATGTTAAGACTTGAGTATGGATTTAAGAATAGTTTTTGGTACAAATTTGAGGGCATATTTGTGCTAGACCAAATATAGACTTGTGAGCAGATTTGTGCTAGACAAAGGATAGTGTTTAGTGCAGATTTGAGACAGATATTGAGTAGATAAAAGAGCAATATTTGGAGGTGATATAAAAGAGGACAATAGTCTCAAGTGTATAGAGATCCATTAGCTAGGTTAGTTAGAACAAAGGTCTTCTAAGTTAGGACAAAGGTCTTCAATGGAGAGAGATCCACAAGCCAGTGTAGTGGAGGTAGTAGTCTTCTAGAAGACACTAGCCCAAGCAAGGATAAGGATTTCTCTTGTGGATAGATATCCATGAACCAACAGAGGATAAAGAGTTCTCTTATAGATAGAGATCCATGAACTTTATTAGGGTATTGGTGTCTCCTTGGGATAAAGGTCCATAAATATTGTAATAGAGAAATATTCCCAAGATATTTGTTGAGAAAATTTTAGTGAAAGATTTTCTTTGTGGAGTAGTCCACATTGGGTGAACCATGTTAAATTGGTGTCTCTATTGTGTGTGATGATTTGTGCATTTATTTGATTACTGCTATTGATATTGCCATTGATTATATTGGATAATATTGTTTAGGAAAGAAAAGTAAAAAGTGGTATTATATTGTTCACCCCCCTCTCAGTATAAGCTTGTGTTATTCAATATAGCCAATTAATTCCTAGCACAACATAAAAGGCATGAAGTGGGGTTATGTATAAGAAACATTTAATGGTTCCACTATCTAAAGTAATTTCTATCATTGGGAAATATTGGTTTACAGAGTAGGTTTTTACAGATCCATACTCAACCTTCCATCCATGAGCCAAATACCCTAGCCTTTTTGATATATATTTGGCTAATTTATAAGAAATAAAACTATCAATGGCTCCACTATATACTAGGATATCTATTTTCTTATAAAAAATATTACCTTTGATGATTAACGAGGTGGATTGCCCCTCTAGCTTCTAATTTCTAGTTGTAGAGTAGATCTCATACATTGGTTCCTTTATTTTGTTGTTGGGTATGTTTGTCCCTAGCCAATATGGGAATTGATTAGTATAGTGCATACCTTTGCAATGGTAACATCCATCCTTGGGCCCTTGTATCTTTTATATTTTATGCTCATACTTAATCATCAATACTGGAGATGATGGATTCTACCAGGGAGGTTTAATATTATTGAGTTTGTTGCATTTCTTAAAGAAGTTATTCTTGAATTTACTTTGGATTCAATTGAATTTCTTATCTAGATTTTGGGGTTCTTAGCCTTTCATTCTCTACCTCCCTTTTTATAATCCCATTTCTATTCATTTATTTAGTTCCCGATGTTCCTATTTAGTCAAATTTTCATACTTATAGCAAAAATGTGACTTTGATTGCTTTTCTAAATCATAAAACTTTTGCAAGGACTTTAGCTCTTGCATCTCTACATCATGCTTTATCATAGATTGCAATCCATGGGTAAACTTATGAATCTGCATATTCTCATTATAGGAAGGTACATACTTCAACAGCTTTACCAGCTTTACCAACTCTCTATAGTATACCTCTACTAAGTTACTCCCTTGTCTTAGGTTGGAAAACTCTTCAAACTTCAATGCATATAAGTGCTTCATGAGGAATCTCTTCTTGAATATGACTAGAAACTCCTTCCATGGAATATCTACTGGTTCAATCTTATTTTATTCATAGTAAGTCTTCCATAAATCTAGGGCATATCCTTTAAGGTAAATGGTAGCCCAAACCATTTGGGTACCTAATGAATACCCCTTTACTATGAAGAAGACTTCCAACTCTCTTAGTCAAGCTTCAGCTGCATACCCCTTCCCTTATCCATAAAACTTGGAGATATAGATATTGTTTAGGTATCTCACCATATATTTTTCTAATAGGGTTTTTTCTTACTTTTGCTCCTTCATCAACCCCTCAACTTGGTTGACCTTTGAATCTCTAGCCTAGAAATTTTGATTTGCCATAGTTTCCAGCACTTGTCTTAACTAATCTTGTAACTCCATAATTGTAGTAGTAAGCTCTTCTATTCTTGCATTGGTAACCTTTGGATCCTCATTCTCGATCTCCTATTTGACATTACTTTGTTGATTTTATCTAGGTGGAGGCATTTTTATCCTAGCCTTGGGTGGCATCTTGATCTGGTTTCCACCAAAAAAAGAGTTAGGTTACAATTATCCCTTAATTGAATCACTAACTTGACCATAATACAAAGTCCTTATTTCACTAATTATTAGAGGTCTAACTAGGATGAGGTTCCAAGGTGAGGATATATCATCAATACCAAAGCCCATACTAAGGTATCTTTAATATTCATCCTTTCATTAAATCAATTCCATTAGAACCTAATAAGCAAATACTTTAGGTTACTTTGAATTTCAGATTATTCCCAAGTGAGAATTTATTGGATATCCCCACATCTCTTTTACAACACATAAGAAGCTCTATACCCTTGAACATAGAGCTCTGATACCAAATGTAACACCCCAAAAACATGAAACAAAAAAACACACAAACAAGAAAAAATTTTACTTATATTTTTTTTGACTAAGGAGAAGGATTTATAAATCCTCAACCAACCTTAGACAAAATTAATGTTTGAATTCCCCTAAGCTTTTCAATAACTATACCATATAATATCCCCTTCACACAAGTCTCATCTATGTAAGCCTATCTTATGTTATCCACATAAGTCCATCCCTCTCATTAGTCTTGATGAGCTAGAGTTACCATCTCCAATCGTTAGAAGTTGTACACACATCTCCATATCCACACAAGCTATTATGTATGGGCATACTACATGTACTATGAGTTAAGCTATCAATATTATCCACTGAAAATCCATCTTAAATATAGTACAATCTTCCAAACCTAGTTACCAATCTCCCTAAGGGGGTCTCAAGACCTTAGGGTATCCTCTAAGTTCACCTAGAACTTACTAATGTTTCATTATTTTAACATCACAAGAGCATAAAATATCTAGATACTAAATCTAACAAAAATGAATTAACCATAAGCAAGAATAATCAAGCACAAGAACAATCAACATTCAAACATACATTAAAAGAATTAAATGCAAGAAACTAAATAAATAAGTACTAAACATAGTAGTTACAATGTTCATTTAGATACATGAGTAAGTATGGTACACCCAGAATTCTTAAGAGGGAAGAAAGTAGAGAGGGGAGGGCTCTGGTCCCTTCCCTGCTCCCCCTCCCATGGCTCCTGGTTCCTGCCCAGTCCCTGGCTCAATCTAGGTCATCCCTCCCGAGGAGTGGTTGTTTGCAGATGATCTCCTGGGGGGAGATCCTTTTCCACTATCTGCGCCCCTCCCGGCCGGCGAGGGTTTCCTTGGTTGTTTTTTCAGACTGGTGCTTCCCAGGGATCCCTGTTTGGTTGGGGATCCCTTCCCTTTTTCCCTCAGGCTTCCCCCTGGGGTTTTTTGCAGGTTATTCGTGTGGATCTGGTCCCCTACGTTTCTCGGTGCGGTGGAGGTGACGGTTTAGGGTTTGGACAACTTCCCTCTTTTCTTGCGAATCCTCGGTGGGCTCTGTGCTTGGACGGGATTCTTGGTCCCTGCTGCTGGGATCCTCTTCTATTTTCCCGAGGTGGGTTCCTTGTGGTGCAACTCTCTGGTCACTTCCTGATGGGCTGGATCCTCTCTGTGCTGGCTGTCGGCTTCCTGCAGGATGGCTCTCGCTGAATGAAATGTTTTCCCGGTAGGTGGGATGGTTTCTCCACAGGGCGGGATCCGCCAAATCTGCCGGTTTTCCCGTGAGGCGGGATCCTTTCTTTTCTGTTGGTTTCCCGGATGGCGGGATTTCCCTGTTGCTTCCCGCTAGGCGGGACTGTTTGTGGTGGTTTTCACTACTTCCCGTGAGGCGGGATTTTATTGTAACGGTTTTTCTTTGCTTCCTGCTGGGCGAGATCTTCTCGATGGTGGTTTTTGGCTACTCCCCGTCGGGCGGGATCTCCAAAACTACTTTCTTTCTTATTTGTTTGTTTCCCGCTGAGAGGAATTGTTTCATGCTTACTGTTACTGCTGGGCGGAATTTCTGTTTTGGTGTTTAGTTTCAAGGGATTGATGCCCTAGGCCCATTTCTTATGTAATCAGGTTTTGGGATCCTTGTTAAAACCCGCTATAAATACAAACACTATAATTAACAAAAAAAAAAAGTGTGGTACACCCCATACTTTCCACAATACTTTACATCCATTTCATTGGGGAAATCTCCCCATAATCTAATCTATTGCATAAATAACAAGATGTAAGGTAGAGATAAAACTTGTGAATTGGTCCATATCATGAATTTGGCCTTCTTGATATTCCATCGATCAAGTGAGGATAGTAGGGGATTAGGACACTTATGGATCCGGATAGAAATGCTTCTAAATAAAATTACTTAATTCATCGCTAAATTGCAACTATACAAATAACCCAAGCAATTCAACTTATTAATGCATAGCACTGATCATAGAAACTACCCTTTCCATTTTACCTCTCATCCAACTTGAGAGAGTCAATCAAACATGAATTAGCTCATGCGCTCTATTTGCAATAAATGAACTAACCTTATCAACAATTAAAGTCCCATACCCTTAATTGCTAAGCAACTAGGTTCACACATTTCAATACTTAAAGTAACTACTTTAATTCCCAATAAACCTTTTTCTTCATTTCATAACATAAGGTCCCATACCCTTAAATTACAAAATAATCATCATTCCATTTCATTTCATAACATAAGGTCCCATACCCTTAAATTAAAAAATAATCACCATTCCATTTCATTTCATACCATAAGGTCGCATACCCTTAAATTACAAAATAATCGTTATTCCATTTCATTTCATAATGTAAGCTCCCAAAACATTAAATTAAAAAACAACCATTATTCATTTTTATTTCATAACATAAGGTCCCATACCTTTAAACTACAAAATAACCATTATTCCTTTTTATTTTTTAACATAAGGTCCCCTACCCTTAAATTACAAAATACCCATTATCCATTTTTATTTCATAACATAAGGTCCCATACCCTTAGACTAAAAAATAACCATTATTCCTTTTTATTTCATAACATAAGGTCCCATACCCTTAAATTACAAAATAACCATTATTCCATTTTATTTCCCTAAAATCTACCATCTTAGTTAATGGACAAGGAGTAGAGCTTTCACACAACCATTACATAAAATCTATATTTTAAATAATGAGCAACACTTAAAGCTTCTACGCATCATTAATATAAAACCTATCATTTTAAATAATAAGCAACACTTAAAGCTTCTATACTTCCATGAACAAGAATACGACCAACCTCCAACAGATGGCTAGCACATTCCACATTGCAAGAGAAGGCATGAGGTGGCTAAATTTTGGTACAAGTGGCTTCCACATTTATGACACTCATGTACCCATGGTGCTGTTAGTTGCAACAATACAACAGATCATCCTTGGTTTTTATGACATTCGAGGTACTTCCAAACTGGGCTACGACTAAAATTAAGGGTTCACCTATGATGCTACTTGACTATCTTCCTCCTAATACATCTAGTTGACTGCCCATGATAACAAGGGAATTGACACCATTGTGTCTATATTGTCTAGAGAAGGATGTAGTTCATGGTGCCAAGTAGTGGCTACACAACACATGAAATATAGCTCATACTACCAATGTAGTAGCTACACATAATACAAGGATGTAGCTCACACTTCCAATGTAGTGGCTACACATCACAAGTAGCTCAAACTACCAACATAGTGGTTACACAATACAAGGATGTAGCTCAAACTACCAACACAATGGTTGCACATCATAAGGAAATATCTCACACTACTAATGCAATGGATACACAACACAAGAATGTAGTTTTTTAGACTACTAACACAGTGGCTACATAGCAGAAGGATATAGCTCACACTACCAACACAATGACTACACATCAGAAGAATGTAGCTCACACTGCCAACATTGTGGCTACACAATATAAGGATGTGGCTCACATTACCAATGCAGTGGCTACAAAACACAAGGATGTAGCTCACATTATTAATGCAGTGGCTACACAACACAAGAGCATATCTCACACTACCAATAAAGTGGCTACATAACATACAAGAATAAATATGACATTATTTTATGATAAATCAACTTGAATCACTTGCATTGCTTGTGTGGATGCCCGTTGTCTACTACTCTTTACTCCTTGAGATCTTCCTCTCTTCATGCTCCTATGCTCCTTCGTTCCCCCTCACTTCTTTGTTTCCTTACTTCTAGCCATATCACTCCTTTCTTTTCCTTCCTTCTCCTCCCACTTTTTCCATATATACCTTATTTTCTCCTTGGTCCACATCCTTGCCTACCTACCATTAATTCCTTGATCGCCTCTGATAGGTGATAGGGTTGAAATACCTCTCCCCTCTTCCCAATGCTATCACCATAAAGATATTTCCCTTCACATTTGGGGAGCTTCATGCAACTGACCCAATTGGTTCTTCAAAGGGCAACTTGACCCATTCTATCGAATGCCATCTTGTCGCATTTACACCTTAGGGTCAAATGTCCAATGAGCAACGACTTCCTAGACACACCATGGCAAATACTAAGCCTTGGGGCTTCAAAAGAATTATTTTTATTTTCTTATTTTTATATTTCAAGGAAAGTTCCCCAATAACAATCATTTGGCAAATGATTACTTCTTTGCTTACTAGAGCTATTAAATAAATCAATCATTTTGTTACTAATAGCATCTACCAACATCATTTTAAATGATCGACTGCTCATTTCTAATGAGATATTTGCTTAAAATAATTATTTATTTAAACAATATCTTCCCACTTTTTAAATAAATCAAATATTTATTTAAACAATATCCTTTTTGCTTTTTAAATAAATCAAACATTTATTTAAACAATATCCTTTTTGCTTTTCAAATAAATCAAACATTTATTTAAACAATATCCTTTTTGCTTTTTAAATAAATCAAACATTTATTTAAATAATATCATTTTTTATTTTTAAATAAATCAAATACTTATTTAAACAATATCCTTTTTGTTTTTTAAATAAATCAAACATTTATTTAAACAAGCACACCTGAAGTTGTGAAGGCAAAATATTTACTCCATGCTTACTAGTTATCAAGGTTAATAATGTTGAAGTAAAATATAGTAATGCAAGTGAATCAAACAAAGAGGGAATATTTCCATCAATCTAATCACCTATCTCAACCTCTAGAACTTATGATAATTAGTGGGCCATCAGTCTAGGGCTCAATATGGTTAGATATTAACGATTATTCCTAATCGAATGCATGCCTATATGAAGATATCTATCTGTATTACCTTTGATTTACCTTATAATCATTTCCCCTTCCTTGGGTACTCTCATATCTGGTGGATGACTCAATTCCTTCCAGTCTCAAGAACACCTGATCCTACACATTGGCAATTCATTAGCATAATCATATCCTTAACTATCTATTTATTATTGTGAGGCTGCTTAGTTACACAAAATTGAGTATTAGTCACATTTATCAATACATTGATTTTACATGTTCAAAGGTCCATATGGGAGGGTCATGATAGAGTGACCATATCCTCCATAGTGCATTGTATTTTCACCACTTTCTATTTATAGTATATTTTAGTCATATTGCAGACTCACTTTCTTTCATCTTATCAGGACATCTATTATATATCTCCCACTACATATATCCTCAAAATATAATAGTGTTATTATATCCATGGTGAATCAAGATAGGAATAGGAGGGCTTACATCCATCATAGTTTCTCTTTAGACTTTTGGAAACCAAACTCATCAATGTGCACCACCACTTGCAAAAATCATCATAATAAAAGTCTAGTAGGTCAATAGGAATAAGGAGAGAATCATAAGTGAGAACTAAAATAAAGTCTCAGTTATAGAAATTATGAGATTACATTTGGCTAGAGACTTTCCATAGAGTTACAAAAAAGATCGTGAAGACTAGGACTCAGCATTCATACCACTAGATTAACAAATCAACTAGTGAAGATTTTTATTACTAGATTTATAAGTTCTTTCATTCCAGTTTCTAACAACTTTTTGCATGAAAAGGAGATTCAAGAAAAAGGTTGGGAAGCTTCCTACAAGAAATTTAGGAAGAATATATTCTTAGAATCATTCCAGCACTTTCAACAACAAGGAGAAGATAAAATATTTCAAAGACCTTGAGAAAGGTCCCATTACAAGAGCTATAATATTGCAAAGTGCATAAGTGAAGAAAAAGACCACAATAGCCTTATAGCATACTCAAGAAATAAGATAATATAGAAGATTAGTTGATGAGAAGATAGAATATTGGTGATCTCCATTCAATATCAATACCTACATAGTGCAGAAGAAGAAAATACCAAAGAAGCCTAGAAGAAAAATAGGCTAGAGAAACCTAGAAGAAGAATAGGCTAGAGAAGAATTGAATAAGAAAATGCTAGATAAATCTTGAAGAAGAAAAGGGCAAAGAAGCCTTGAAGAATAAAAGTCTAGAGAAGCCTTGATCCAGAAAAGAAGGCCATAGAAGCCTTAATTCTAAAGAAAATTCATAAAATAATTCTTGATTAATAAGATAAAGTTCCTGATTTAGAAGAAGACTTCAGAGAAAAGTTTTTTAAGAAGACTCTAGATAAGAGTCCAATAAATAGGAGATTGGTAACATCCATTAAAGCCTAAAAATTACAGAAGAAAGATAAAGGACCAACGAAGTCCTATTATAGAATCTAGAAGTAGCAAAATTAGAGATCCGAGAAGAAGATCTCATCACCAACACTTCCAGAAGTAGAAGGTTGAAGAAAGGTCTTAGTTGAATGACTAGAGAAGTTGTAATATAGAATACGTAGGAGAGGTCTCAAGAAAAAAAAGAAGAATGCTTGGAGAGCCTTATTACAGAGCTCATAGAAGAATGATTAAAAAAGTTCCTAGGAGAACTCATTGGATAAATATACTACCGAGGAGAAATATCCTAATAGTGAAGGAATTGGGATAATTGTTGCCATCTAAAAAAGCCTAAGAGAAGAAGAATTTGGCAAGGAGTGCCAAATACAAAAGAAGAATCCAATAAAGACCTCAAGACATTCAAAATATTGAGAAGAAGAAAATCATGTTTGAAGTTAAAATTTGACAAGAATATTGAAGGAAGATTTAGATAGAATATGCCTACCAAATCCAAGAGATTTAGAGATTACCTCTCATAGCAAGAAGATGCAATTTTAGATAAATAAGTTCTATGAATCTATAGCATAAGGTAAAATATCACTATAAGGATCAAGCAACCAAACCTAAGGCTCAAGATAGAAAGTTCAAGACCATAGTTTGGTGAAGAAGGAAGTTGTTCTAGATAGCCAATAAGAAGCTGCAAATTCATCCACTACAAGGCAACAACTTGGTGAAACAAAACACCAAGATCTACATCTACTATAGAAGCCATTAAAGGTAAGTAACTAAGGTGCAATTAGTTGAACTTAAATTAGGATTCATTATAAAATTCCATTAAGCATAATATTTGGATTAAATTTGCAAGAAGGGCTCATATTATAGTCTTACATAAAGTGCAAAAAGGAGAATTCATTTTAAGATATATTTGCACATTCATAGGATTTGGATATTTTTAAAAGAAAGAAAACTATCATCCATCTATTATCTATATAAAAAGCAAGAAGACTACATCCTACAATATTGATTGTAGTAAATATTGTAGAATATTCATTAAGGGTTCTTTATAGATTAATTTTAAGAATTGTAGAATATTATTGAGTGAATTAGAATTCATTATGAGAGTTTATTATCATTAAAAGTGCATTATTAATACATTAAGCACTATACTAGTCGATTTGTAACTAGTTACTCTCAAGAAATTAGTTTGTGTTGTTAAAGATACAAAACTAGCACAAAAATCTGTAGCACTACATGGCCAAAGGAAGCCACCAATACAAGCAAAAATGTGGATAAGGAAGCCACCATTAATATCCTTTAATGAAGCCTCAAATTGAGACTTGGTGAGTCTCAAGATTCAAGGAGAATATAAGTATTTCATTTAAGTATAGAGTGCAAAAATACTTACTTCAAAAACAACATCTCATTAGCTTGGATTAACTATCATTAAAATATCCAAGGAAGCATATTAAAATAGACAAGAAGGATTTCATAAAAAGGTCCTTCATATTGGTGCAAATCTAATTATTACAAAGCACCTTTTTTATTCCTTTTAAAGGACAAAAGTAATCCTATTTACAAGAAGTGGAGTAGAAATCATATTTTGTAGGTTGAAGGGCAGAGTTCGAGCAAGAAGGAGAAACTAAAGATCTCACACATCTAAGAATCAAGGTGTTTAAAAATACTATTTCTCCATGTTAAATCCAACCCTAGAAGCAAGCGTGTAACTTGCAATATTATAGCTATTAAGAAGCCATTACCATTCAAATTTACATAGATAAAAGGGCAACATATAGAGGGATATCATCTACATAGAATAAGCACTATCAAAGCCAAGCAAAAAGGCTAGCAATAAGCTATTATAAAATACATACAAACAACATATTATAGGCATAAATATACAAAAGAAGAAGTGTTATACCCAATATTTCTACTTGGAGAGAATGACCACCATCAAAGAGCATAAGAAGATGCCATAGGACCACCATTGAGAGCACCATAGAACCAAGAAGTAATACAACTGGCACCATCCATTATCCTCATCAAGACAACATGCGAAAAAAGAAGAGGGAATACTTGTGTTTCAAGAAACATAGCAAGCCAACACACATATTCAAAGATATAGGCAAAGATAGGGCATCAATACCCATCATTGGAGCTTTAGAAGAAACATTTACATGCACAAACCATGAGTTCCAATTGGCATAAGAGCTCTAAGATTTCAACATTCATAAATAAGCCAATAGTCACCTAGGAGGAGTTACAAGTCTTTGGGAGGTTACCACCAGACTCATCATTGCATATGTTGGAATATCAACGCCTACTAAGTAACTCTCAAGTGACACTTGTTCAAAATTCACAAGGAAGTAGTCATATTTAAGGCATCCATATTGAAGAAGGAAAAGTGTCAGAGGTCAAAGATAAGACTAGCATTGAATGGCATGAAGTATATTTAGAGGAAGAAGGCTAATTCAAGCATTTGCACCATCTAAAGAAAAAATCTAGCATTTAAGAAGCTATCATAATATTAGCAAATACAATACCTCGTTCAATTAGCAATTCAGTGTCTCACTCATAGAAGGAATATGTCATAAAACTAGCTATACCAGCATCCAATTCACAGAGGATAAGACCAAGCATTATTTAAAGAAATATCAATGCCAGTAATAGAGAAAATAAATGCTACATGAAGGAGAATTCAACACTGGTCAAAGAAGGTATTGATTGCCATTTCAAAGGATTCAAATCTGCCACCTCACATCATAAAGTCAAAGGAATACGAAGGTAAATCCTATACTATTTATTGCTTGCTATAAACTAAGGATATATTGAAGCTTAGTTATCAAATTCACCAAAATTTTTAGATAAAGTTCAAAATTCATCGAATTTAAAACCCTAGCGAATAAGTTTGATGAATAAATATTAAATTCGGCAAGAAAAAATTTGGGCAAAAAATAGGCCAGAATGCACATCTAAGGGAAAAATGTGTGCCAAATTTTTTTTGATGTGTTTTCAACCCTAAATTTAGCAAGAAAAACATTGGATAGAAAACGGGCGGGTAAACGCATGCAGAAGAAAAAATACATGCAAGAAAATGTTTGCATGAAAATATTTAAAACATTAAAAACAATCTACGTAAGTAGTGTAAAATTTGGGTTCATTGATTATTTATGCCAATTGCCACATATGACCAGTTGAAGATTCATGAGTTTGGAACAACTTCAAATATGTCCAAGTTGCTACTTCATTATATGCATATGTATGATGTAAGTGCGCTCCCATGCTTTTGGAACATCCCTGCATCCTTCGTAGTGGGCCGTTTGGTGGAGTGACGAGTCTCTACAAAGCATAGAACCCCTCCAAAAAAGTGCATGACATTCATGTGATGAAATAGTTTAAATGTGGATGACATACTTTAAAACATAAAGGTTTTGAAATTAGGAATCACACTATATCAGAGTTGTCTATTTAGAGGATATATCAAAAATATATAAAAGTTGAATTTTCTCATATTTTTGTTTTATATATTTTAAATAAATAAGATATTTTTCACATTTAATTTGAATGTTTTATATTAATTTTTTTGTTATGTTTATACATATACACATATTTCAATTATTATTTTTATTAATAATGTAGAAAAAAAATAATGTAGAAAATAAGTTTACCTTATTTTAATACATTTGTTGAAAGTAAAATTAAATGACATTTTTTTCTTCAAAAAAACTATTTAAAATGACACCATTAAAATCTACAGAAGGTTGAAAATATATGAAAATGGAATTATTAATGTTTGTTTGGAATCTCCGTTTGAGTTTCTTAGTTACTAATTTGTTTACATAACATTGAAAGGATATATGTACATTTATAATATTTCAAATTTTATGACAAATTTTATTTCAAAATTTTAAACATGTCGAATTTATTTCGAACCTCAAGAGTGTCGAAATCGAACATGAAATTGTACTTGATAACTAAGTATTGGAGTTATAAGAGCACATTATATTTACTATTGCAATTCATTCACTTAGCATTAGTAATATATTAAGCAAGCATATTCCAAAATATTTATATTTGCAAATAATAATGTAGGAGGAATAAGGATTTCAACTTGGAAATAAAAAATCCTATTATTGCAAATATTATATTGTTTTCTAAAATTCCATATTAGGGAGTTATAAGGAATACTACATCAAAGTAGGTAATTAGAATTTAGAAACATTAAACATAAAATATCAAAGAATATAAAGGAGGTTTTTTAAGGAAAATCAAGAGTTGGAAATAAATTGGCATACTTATCTCAAATCATATTAAAGAGATAAAAGAAATCCAACCAATAGAACCTCATCAAATTATAAAGTGATTAAGTTCAATAGGAGTAATAAGGTGTAATAGAGCTTGATTTTTGCTACTTACAAAACATTACAAAATCAACTCAAATTGAACTACTATCCTCAAAAGCACTTTATCAATCATAAAGCATATCCAATATCTTAAATGAGGGAGATATAAGGAAGCCTACAAAAACTAAACAAAAAAAAGGGGGGGTATTACTAGATCAATATTAAGGTAGACTACTACCAAGTTTCTATGGAAGGAAGAACATATTTTCACACAAAGAAACAAGAACAAATCACACACTCTATATCATGCCATAAATGCAAAAATAATTCTAGCATGGAAAAAACAACAAAATAGAAGAATAAATTATTAGAGTAATATTCCATCATTTGGGATATTTATTGTTTTCCTACATTAGGTAGATTCTATTTTACCTCATAGTAAAAATTATATTGTTACTTTTTATTATTCATATTTACCACTAGGTTATTTCATTAGTTGATTTATTTTACTATTGTAAATGTCATTAAACAATGATTTATTGTTATGACATAATATATATTATTCACATTGTTAAGTGAATAATATATTGTTATTAGTTAGCATCAATTATTGAGTTGTTAGCTGACTTTGGGGAGGGACTTCCTACTTCACATTGTTTACTACCTAAGGGGGAAACAGTTGCCATTTGGCTATTTTCTAGCCTAAGGCCTATGTTATTTAAATGGCACAACTATGAATAATAATATCTAGTGCTTATAATTTACACCTAATTATTTTTGCATTGGCATTTTCCAACATAAATGGCACATTGACTTAGGATCTAGTCATCACATGACCAAAAATCAATGGCTACAAAATAAGAATCACAGATAGCCAAACTTATTCTACACATGGATATGGATGTGTAACACCAAGAAAATCATTTCTAAACCTTCTACTACAAAAAGTACAATATGTTGCTGGTTGGACATTCAATTTCAGATATATGAATGGGATCAACACATGTATTATCATAAACCAAAGTGAGATAGAAGCAATAGGATCAATCCATGGAAATACATATATACTAGATTCAATGGAAATCTCACAAGATATTGTTGTATTTAAAAATACTGATTCATTTCCTGAGGAATAGGTTGAAGAAAATAAAGAACCAGTATACCACAAATGCAAGCAAAGAATAATCAAAATAAAAAAATATGAGAGGTCAAAAACACTATGCCTTACTCAACCAACTGCAATATGAAGAAGCAACATAACTATATGAAGATACTCACAAAGAAGAAAACAAAGGAGGATGGATAGAAGAAATTGAAGAACTGGAAGAATCTATAGATGATTATGAAATAAAATCTCTTTTAGTAAGAAAAATAGGTAATGAAGACACTAACTACTTTCTTGAACAAGTTACAAAGAACAAATAAGAAGAATACAATGTCCAAGACAAAGAAGAAGATCCATATTGAAGATTGAAATCTTCAATACCCAAATAATGTAATATAGGGGGGTGTTAGAGTTAGAGTATATTACATTATTTAGGTCATGTAAATATACCATATTTGGTATATAGTTAGAGTAGATATTACTTTAGGGGGAAGTTAGCTACTTACTTCAAGCAATGTAATAAATGCACAAGTGTCAATGTGCATGTTGTAATGTGCAAGGTGTCCACTTGTACAGCTAGGTAGAGTGTTGACCAAGGAATCCATTTTACTATATAAAGGGCCTCATAGTGATAGATCATAAGACACAACATATAGATATCAAGAGCATTGTAATATAGAGTAGTAGATAGTGGTAGCACTCCTATATGGAGAAAAATGTAGTTCTTTAGCTTATATTAATAGAGTGACCATATCCTCCATATTGCATTGTATTTTCACCACTTTCTATTTATAGTATATTTTAGTCATATTACATACTCACTTTCTTTCATATTATCAAGACCTGTGTTAGATATCTCCCACTACATATATCCTCAAAAGCTAACACTTTGATGGGTCCATATCTTGCACTACATAGCTTGAGTCTTCTAGTTCTCAAGGGAACTTTGGTTCTATGTATCTCGAGGACCTTGAGCAACTAAGAGTGATTTCTGCCCTACCTCCTCTTGAGGATGAGTCATCCATTTTCATTGAGGAGACTATAGATGTGAACATAGGTTTTGAGGAAGCCCCTATAATCCTTAGGCTAGATAAAGCCTTGTACATGAATGAGTAAGAGTAATTGACCAATTTATTAAGAGAAATTAATGATGTTTTTGCTTGGTCATATGCTAACATGTCAGGGCTTGATCCCTCCCTTGTTATACATCATTTGGTAGTTCACTCTAATGCCAAGCCTATTAAGTAGAAAATTATGAAGATGCATCCTAAGGTCACCCTTTTGATCAAGGAGGAGCTCCAAAAACTCATTAACATTGGTTTTATAGAAGCCATCGACTATTATTATTGGATCTCCAATATCATTCTTGTGGCTAAGAAGGAAGAAACAATAAAAATATGTAATGAATTTAGGGAAATTAACTTAGCATATTCCAAGGACAATTTCCCTTGCTCAACAATATTAGATCATAGATTTCACAACCAAATGTGGAATGATTTCACTCATGGATGGTTTCTCAAGCTACAATCAGATTATGATTACCCCTGAAGATCACGCCAAGACAACATTAATCACTCCATGGGGTACCTTCTATTGGAAAGTCATGCCTTTTGTCTTAAAAAATGTTGGTGCCACCTGTCAATGAGATATGACTTATATTTTATATGACATGATGTATGATATTCTCTAGGATTATATGGATGATCTCTTAGGTTGCTCCATACAACAAAAGGATCATGCCCATTATTTAAGGTAGAGTTTTGAAAGGCTTTGGAATTTTAGGGTTTGCCTTAAGCTTTCTAAGTGTGTGTTTGAAGTCACATCTAACAAGTTATTAGGTTTTGTTATCTCTAGGTGAGGTATTGAAGTGGATCCTACCAAGATATCGGTTATCACTGGAATGCCTCTCATTGCACCCTGATCGAATTGTGTAGCTTGCAAGACATGCTACAGGTTATTCATTAGTTCATTATCCAATTATTCAATAAGTGTCAGCCCTTTCTTAAGCTTCTTAAGAAATATGTGGTCTTCCAATAGGATTTTAAGTGTCAAAAATATTTTGATGACCTCAAACAATATCTCATTTTCTCTTGTACCTAGTAAGAATTTTATGCTTTACATAGTAGCAACAACTCACACTTTGGGAGCCATGTTGGTCCAACATGAAGATCAAAACAAAGAGAGAGCTATCTACTATATCAGTAGAACTTTTGTCAGCTATGAAACCAGGTAAAGTCCATTAGAGAAGCTTTGACTTGTCATAGTATTTTCTTATCTAAATCTAAGGCACTAATAAGACATTCATAGTTGCAAATTTTAACTCTTTGCACTATTTAATGTCTAAGCCCCACCTTTAAAGTCGAGCTGCTAAGTAGGTTTTGGCCCTTAGTGAGTTTGACATAACCTTCATAGGTTAGAAGGCTATCAAGGGTTAGGTAATTGTTGATCAGTTAGCCTCTGCTCCCCTAGAAAAGAAAATGTGAATTTGCCCTCATATGACCATGATGTAATGCCTTAGTTCCTTTTATTTTGGAGGTTTTTAGGTAGATTTTATCTTCCTTTATTAAGTAGACTTTAAACAAGTTTTATCTTGCATTAAATACTACTTTAAGCATGAAGTAGAATATTACAACCTATCTCTAAATATGAATTTAAAATGATGAAAATATCCATTAAATGTAGCTTCTATCATGAAGATAAAGATAGCCTTTGATATAATTAATAAATTATCCCTCTTTGATGAAATTAATTTTCAGAAAGAGAGAACAATTTATTGCCTTAAAATAATGGTCTTAAAATATCATTATTAATTATCCCTCTTTAATGAAATCATAATTTTCATAAAGAAGAAATAATATAATGCTTTAAAACAATAGCTTTTGATGTAATGTATAAATTACCTCTTTTTGATGAAATCAGAATTTTCATAAAGGCGAATTTATTTCTCCAAAAATGATAGCTTATGGAATGCCATAAAAATTAACCCCCTTTAATGAAATTGAAATTTTCATAAAGGGAAGTTCATTTACGCTTGCAAATAAAAATGTAAAACTTAAAAAAAAATCTAATTTGCCTTTATAATGTGAAAAATAAAATTCTAAAAATATAAAAATCCTCATAAAACAACAATTTTCAATTTTTTTTATAAAATCGAAATAGCTTCGGAATGAGTTCAAATTTGTTTCGGATGAAATATTGTAGCTCATTCTTCATACCCATAAATTTACTTAAGTCATTTTAATTATGTATTTTTTTAATCCTCGAATTTAAAAAAAAAATATGCAAAATGAAGAGTTAGAAAAATAAAATAAAATTTGGAAATGAAAATAAAATGCAAAAAATATAGAAAATGAACTAATAGTAGTTTCATGCTACCCTATCATGCAAAACCCAAGAAATGAGGGTTTATGAACATAACCCAACCTAACCGAAACTGCATTTGTACATCCCGAAATAAGTTAGATGCAAGCTTCTAAGGAACAACATAAATTCTATGTTTTCAGATATTCGGTAATGCAACCATGAAATGCATTAAACATTGCCTATAAATATAAAAAATGAGAAAATAAATATGAACATTCAACCAAAAAATTCATAAATGATTCTCCTCTTTTCTTGCTAATAAGGTGCAGAATCATGCATGAATTTGCATTAAACACACCAACAAGTTTTTGTTTACATTTCCATTCCAACAGTAGTTGGCCTTCCGAAAAGAATATAGCCCCTGTTCCTATTTTTGGTGGTATATTTGAAAGCATATAAAACTGTTTATTTTTCCTTTCGTTTCATCTCTCTCCTCTCCTCGATTGGCTTCATTTCCTCTTATTGCATTCAAAATTGCCAATCATTCCTAACAATACCTATTTTTGCATTTGTTTATCCATGTTTTGGAATAATCTCCATTTTGTATTTTACATTATATGTAGGTTAACGACCCCTTTCTTGTGCATGCATAGTTGGAAGATGGTAACCCATATTATGTTAGTTTGCAGATGGTGACCCATATCAGGTTAGACCTTGATATACCGAACTACGGCTTATTTTGTATCATAAAAACAAAACGAATGCATCCGTGTCAGAGATCGCTTGACTATCTATTGAATTTATCTTATTATTCCCTTTGGTTCACTTCATTTTGTCAATAGCATCATTGTTAATTTGTAACACTTTTATTTTGTCTTTTATGAGGAAGCTTATTGGTGGACTATCTTTGTCTCTCCTTCATAGTAGATGCATCTGCATGTGGGACCTTAGAGGACCTTCGATACACAAATCAACCCTACACTTGGAGAAATCCTTTGCATGTGACATTGCTAGCCTATTCAAAAAATTGTAGGTGGACTCAACATGTCCCTACCATCGTGGTTTACAAAATATAGGAGAAACCACCTGTGTTATCAATGATATCATAGAATCTATGCACATTGTATTTACCAGCCTTTGCTTCAATGGCTATGGTTGCATTTGATCAAATATGATGCTGCCCATATATGCCACTATTACTATGATTTTGGTCTCATCGTAGCCCTTGGGGCCCACATCATTGATAGTAAACATGTCACTAAAAATTACTCACCCATTCACCTCGACATCAACCTGGTGGTTAATATCATTTCTTGACATTGATAGTTATGGCATCAACGAATGTGCAACTAAAACTTTCTTTGTTGTCATACTTCCTTAGCCTATTTCTTCAAAATACGACATCACTGCTACAATAATTCCATCCTTTGGTTTTGGGGATTGCTTGATATTTGCCATATTCTAGCATCAATATGGTTGGTCAAAACCCCCTACGTTAGGTGCATTTACATTATCAAATTTGCCTTATCAATCTTGATGTCTAATCACCCACTCTTTGTTGGTCCATTATATCTTCTTCATTGTCCTTCATGGTGGTCAACGTCATAGCTAGTTGTCCACATATTCACATATCCTAGTCACCTTCGATGCTATCTTGATTTCCTCCAACAATTCTAATACTCCAGGGCAATGATGTCATCCTTCAGTGTATGGTCACATCTTCGATGTCAATTTTGGGTCATTCACCGTTTGAGTTATCGCCTATTATTGGAAATCTAACACGCTTTTCAATCCTCATTATACCTGCATATTAACGTGATAATAACTGTGCACTAACCAGTCCACCACATCATTATATGCTTCCTCACCTAGGTAAACAATGTCCTTCACATCAAAAATTGAGCCACCGCATCATCTGCCACATGATTCACGATGGTTTGTATCAAAATGCAACATCCACACCATTGTTATCCTCATATTCCAAGCTAGAAAAGCCACATGTTGATCGATATGCATGGCTGTACCACCTTGTATGATTCATGTGCATCAGTGATCAGGTTGTACCACTATGCTACTGCTAAGTCAACATCCACTGTGGGTGTCCCAATCCACCCATAAGGTACACACTCCCATATAGAAACCTATACACACAATCAAACCGCAATAAGCCAACCTTTCAAGATGACATTACTGTAAAGGACAACTTACTCTAAAGACAATAATTAAATAATTAAATTAAACAACCATGAACAATAAGAATTGAACTAAGAATTAAATTAAATTAAAATATAATGAAAAATAAGAATTAAACTAAGCTAAATCTTTTTATTATATATTTTTTATTTTTTATATTTTTATATATTATATAAACATATATATATATATATATATATATATATATATTCTAAATCACTCAACCTTAAAGGTTTTATTATAACACAAACTAAAAATGCAACATTGGATTATAACATTAAAATTTAAAACAAAACTAAATCCATGAAACTGACCCAAGACACTAAACACCCAAACCAAGAACTCAATCAAAACAATTACATGATTTTTACAAGGAGACAAGAAGACACAACAAACTGAGGACCATCAAAGTCTGCATGGTGAGCTCATGGTTGAGGTCCTATCAAAATTTAGCACTCGAAGATAAATAAAACTCCAAAAATTGAAAATCAAAAGGTGGGTCCCCAATTTTGGGGTACATTGTGGAGCAACCACAAGAAGTGGTGACTTTGCTAGGAAATGCTCTTAAGAATTTCAAGTGAATAACCCAACCTAAAATGAGAACACAAAATATCAGCAATACAAATTATTTAGCGATGTCCCAAGAAGGTGGGGGTCAATAACTTCAAATAAGAAACAATTAATCCATCTGTCTTTGCTTAGTGTGTGAAGTAGTGATTCATTTTTGCACTTCCAAAAACCTTTTAGATTCCATCATCTAGTTCACATTTGGGCTATGAAGCACAACTCATAAAAGAAAGCTTTTATAGATAGATACCTACTACCAGTTAGGCATCTATAGCCCCGATAGGGTTTATCTAACTCATCCTTGTGTTTGCTTAATACTTTGTAAAGCCTTTCTTATAATCGAGTTGTGTCTAGAAAGAGCCCTACTTCCAGTAAAGCATCCATAGCCCCGTTAGGGTTTATCTATATTTTGTGAATAATTTGATCAAGATTTTCAATGCTTTTTTTTTTCATATAGCTTTGCAATAATTTATGTATCACTAGGGTTAGGAAGCATAAATATAGAAGAGCGTGTTGAATTTTTGTCTTAATTTACAAATCTTGATAACTTAAACCTTCAGGACTTCCAAAAGTACCCTTTAATGTGTGATTTACATGTGGAGCTTTAGCGAGATATTTTATTGTTCCACTCTCCACCATTTTAGTCTCAAAATTTGAGCATAATCATAAAATAAATTCATCCCCCTTTTCTCAGGTTTACATGCTTTTAGATTAGGTGTTCCAACCTACTTAACAAAGGAACACAAAAATTGGCCAGAGACCATAATTTAGTGACCACAAAACATTACCTCAAACAAGGAAAAACCCCAAAATAAAAAACTACACAAAACACAAATCAAAATATAACTTAATGCAAACTAACAAGAATGCAAAACCAAAACCACCAATTAAGGACAAATTGCAAAACAACCATGTCAAACAAAACATGAAAGCCAAAAATATATATAAATATACAATATGGTACAAGATGATACAAAGAATTGATCCATGACTTCCCTAGATCCCAAACATTATTAGCACATTTCAAAAGACATATAACATGACACATATGCCAAGATTTGTGGGAATCCAACAAAAATAAAATTAGGCAAAACCATGCAACAATTTTCATCTTGCCTCTCTTGCCCCACCAGTTTGATTTAGTCCTATTAAAAATTCCATAGGTGAGCTTCAAATCATTAAATTGATTAGACAATAATTAATCTTCAATTATATCTTATTTATTCCTTAAAATGCAAATTTCATAATTCAATTCATGACTTAGAAATAAGCTTTCCTTTTTAGATATGAGATCTTGCAAATAGGAGCCTATTTCTACAAATTTCAAAGCCAATTCATTTTTCATGTTTGTAGGCCAATAAAATTCATGCAACCACTTGCAAGCATCTAGGATATTTATTAAATGAGGATCATCATAAGTTTGTATCCTAGATTCAATAACTAATTGATTATGAACTTGATTTAACACTTCAAGCACATCAATTTATTTTTCATTCAACAAAGCATTCTTATTAGTGGTGTGAGGAGAAATTGACTCAAATTCTTCATCAACCACACATGGCATTTCATCATTGATAGTATTTGAATCCAAAAACCCATTAGACAAACCTTCACCTGGATTTCGAATGGTGGAACCCAAAAGGTGAGATTTTACCTTTGGAACATTTCCATTTACCATTACTTGGAGAGGATTTGTAACTTCCTCTTTTATCTCATGATCTTGATCATCATCATCATGTAGTATTTCTTCTTTGTCCATGACTTATTTATAAAAGACACCAAAATTAGGCACCCAATTAAAAACATGTCCATACTTTTCAAACCATGAGTTTTGCTTCATAATATATGTTTCACATAAAACCTTTCCATTATCAATGGATTGAGTTATTTCAAAATTCCCATTTTCATTAGGATCATAAGTGACATCAAACCCAAACTACTCATATTATGGAATTTCCTAATTTTGAGATGGCATAGATATTGTCGAGCCAATAGGTTGATCAAGATTTTAATTTCTTATCCCTCAAAGGGTACACAAGTAAGTGGTTCTCCTTATTTATCCATAGTAGTATTATCATTATCACTTTTCAATACTAGATGATATTCAAACCCTTCTTCCAAAACTTTTTCAAATTGTACAGGACTTGTAATAGCCTCATGTGAGGAAGAAATTGTATTATACTGCATATTTATTGACACCAACAGTTCATTAGAAGTTTTAAAGGGAGCATATTCTTTCCATGTCTTGTTAACCAACCATACTATTTCTTCCTCAAAATATTCAAGAGTTTATTCGTAAATTTTTTTCTTGTCATCATATTGAGAATGTTGAAGGCTTTGATCATCAAACTTAATCACCTCATTCAAATTTATGGAAGTTCTTGATTCATCACATGTTTCAAAATCGGTCCACTCTAGGATCCCTCCATTATCTGCAAGAATATTACTTTTAGTATTTTTGATCTTTGTCTCATGAGGATGATTTGGAACATCATAAATATATGCATCTTGAGGCCTTTATTCTTGTAGTTGAGAGATATTTCCTTTAAACTGTAGAACTAGTATTTGCAACTTGTCTTGCATATCAGGTGAAGTGAGTGCTTCATTAGAAAGAGCGACAAATTTCTCCAATTTATTCCACCAGCAATTATCATCTTCTAAAATTGGGGTGTGATGCTCAACCACTTCATCATATTACAATTCATAAATATCTTTCTCATCAAATTCATATTCACCTTCCTTAGATGGTTTCATTATTTCCAAAAGTGGGTTATTTCTTGTATTCAAATTTGTATGGCTATCATAATCCATGTTGGTAACCCATGATTCGATTTCATCACAATTTTGAAGGTGTGGGTTTTCTTGGCCATTATTTTCAATAATATCATCCAAAGTATCTTTCGAAAACAAGTGGTGAAACTCTATTATGTCTTCGAATTCATTCATTGATTTTCTTTCAACCTCAATTTCAACCACTTTTGATGGCTTAGGGATTTCTATAACGGGATCATATCAATCCTAACTTGTAAACAAAAACTTTGAGTCACTCATGTCCAACTCATCACTACTCGACTCACGTTGTCTTTCTTGATCTTTACAATGATCATCTTCTAAAAACAAGTGATAAGATTCCACCATGTCTTTAGATTCATCTCTTGATTCCTCAAATCCATTCTCAACCATCTTTGGTGGGTCAAGGGTTTCTTCAATAAGATCAACTATTGTATTTTTCTCCCAATGATTGTCCCAATATTCCTTTGTGAGTAAACATGAATCAATCTCGATATCTTGATGGGTTTGTTCATCCTCATCCTCTTTAATGGACCTTGTCTTTGAAACTCGCACATCCTCTTGGATGAAATCTAAGGTGGCTTTAATATTTGGACATTCAACTTTGTCCCATTTATTGTTCACCCTAGGGTTAAGCAATGATGGTCGATCCACATTTTCTCTTTCCAAAACACACCATTGTTCTAATTTTATTGTGGTCTCATATACTCCATGTAAAAATGGGTGGTCAATATTTTCCCCTAAAAATGTAGCAACTGTGGGGTGTATGTCTCCCATGTATATTTCAATAGCTCCCTCTTCTGAAATGATTAAATGAGGTAGAAATTAGGTATACAAATTATGAAACCTATCATTGAATTCACTCTTGGACTCATTAGGTTCCTTACAGATAGAGACAAATTGATTTAACATCAAAATAGGGTCAACTTGTTTTCCAAAATGGCTGGTAAATGTTGCTTCTAATTGAGCCCAAGAAGTGATAGAACCTACAGGTAGGTATAGGTACCACTTATATGCAACCTCATCCAATGTGTATGAAAATAATCTACAAGGAACATCTCCATTCCACATTTGAAAATGTCTTAATATGTCCTTGTATCTTCGAATATGTTCCTCGATCAAGGTCACATCATGATTAAACATGGGTAAATAATTTTCTAAAACTTGAGGAAGTTGATGAGTATGCATGTCTAAGTGACTATAATAGCCAACTATCCATAATAAAATTGTTTCCCTAGTTCAGCCAAAATATGGAAGGAGGATTGGTTCAGCTGGAAAAAATTACAGCAGGACAGGTCACAAGGAAGACATCAAAAGTAAGGAAGGAACTCAGGTACCAAAGACTCCAGTAAGAACAAGGATGAAATCTCTGAGGATAAGGAAGATTCATATATGGTCATATTCTAGGGAGATGAACCTCCTAACACTAGGGCCCCTCCTTTAACAACCAAGGGTCCCACTGTTGACAAAACCAAGGCAACTTCCTATGCCAACATCCTGTCCAACAATGGACAAGGTCCTTACAAACATCCAACCACTTCAATAATTCTTAATGGTCAAAATATAAAAATCCTTGATGATATCAATGATAAATACCTTACCATGGAATGCTATGCTTTGGTGGGGAAGTTCATTGGAGAAAGGCCTGATATCGAGACCATCTATAGGTGGGCTATCACCAAATAGAAATATCTAGGTGACATGGAACTGGTTGTCTTGTCCAGAAGTTTCTTTTCCATCATATTGAGCAACTATGAGGACATGAAATGCATCCTCACCAAAGGCCCCTGTTTCTTAGGGTGCAAAAGTTTATTTCTAAGGAAATGAGACCTATATTTCAATCTTGATACCCAGGATATAAAATTTGCACCTATATGGGTTCACATCGCAAACCTTTCCTTCCATTGTTGTCATGATGATATCCTCCTATCCATCATAAATTCTATATGATAACTCCTTGCCCTTGACCTTGTGACCGTATCCTGTAAGCGTATGAACATGGCTAGAATTTGTGTGAATGCCAATCTAGCCTCGGAGCTACCAACCTATGTCAATCTAAATCATAAGTCTTTGTGCAAAAAATAGCCCTTGGAATATGAAAATAAATTGGCCTTCTGTGTAGAATGCCATACCCAAGGACATCTGAGGTAGCAATGCCATATCCTCAAATCCCAGACTCACTCAAACAAAGATCTTGGGTAGAAGACAAGAGCACCCCAACCCAACGTGGCCAACATTGACCATTTCAAAGGTAATAAAATCTCACACAATAGTGGATTTTCCAAAACCTGTAATAAATGGCAGCAACTAAGTCAGGTAGGAAAAAGTTACCAGCAACAGAAAAAGCCCCATAAATCTCAAGAAGGGCCTCACTCTCTCAAAGACAAGGAAATGGCAAACTCAGAGCTCCATCAAGTAAGTTTCCATTTCACATCTCTTAACAGGTTTAATATATTAAACAAATCTGATAAGTTTCTCCAAGGAAATGCCTATATTTTCCCTATTTTAAAACATTCCTTTGATGATTATCAAAATATTGCTGCTACCATTTCTCAAATCCCTTTGTCTTCTATGCCCAACCAACAAGAGGAAAACATCCCTCCCCTAAAAATACAAGTCGATCTCAATTTTTAGCCAGATCCTCAAATTCCCCCTGAGCTAAACATTGACCTCAGTTTTGTCAACACATCTTCCAAATCAAGACCGTCTCACAACCCTTGGGATGAAAGTATAACCATCTCCAATAAGAATCCCATGGAGGAAATAATGTCACCTAGCCCAAGCTAGACTATCAAGCCTCCGAGCCATGTTTTGGAACAAATTATTCCCTATAAGTTCATCCCCAAGCAAATTAGAAGTACTACCAAATCTCCCATAGATTTTAGTAGTGAAAAGAAAAGAGGCAGACCATCTAGAGAGGAGATATGAAATTCCCAAACAACTGACGACATTACAAATAGAATTCAGAAAACCCTTTTTCCTAACATTACATCTTAGTCTAAGGACAAGATTAAAAGTTCCAAACCCCCTCACCATAATGGGAGAGGAGGCAGGAAAGCCCAAAAATCTTCTAAATGAAGATTCTATTATGGAATTGTTGTGGTTGATCCACAACACACCCCAAAATTGGGGACCCACCTTTTTGCAGGCTTGCAGAGAAGAATCTCGGTGACCCAGATGCTAAAATTGAAGAAAAGAGAAAAAATGCATAAGTGTTGAAAGTGTCACGAAATCGCGACATGTCGTTGAAAACACGAGATTCCAAAAACAAAAAGGAAATACTAAACAAAATTGTATTAAAAGGAAAGAACACAAATGAATGAACACAAGATATAAAAGCAATATAAACTATGGCCCTTTTTATTGATATTCTTTTCAATTCGTGTTACAATGCGTCTCCTTCCTTTTTAGGGGATAGGAGCGTTAGATATTGATCTCTACAACTTGTTTAAGAATTCCTTCTTCCGCGTGCCCACATATAAGATGGGCGAACCAAAACGTTGTCGCCGCTTGCGTTGGTAAAGGTCGATTCCTCGCTGCTCCTTTAATGCTGCAAAATCTGCGTTCAAAGAAACAAACAAAGAATCAGTAGCACCTGTGTATGAAAAATAAAAGATAAATCTAACTATGGCTAAAATGAATCTAAATGAAACAAACACAAAAGCATAAACATGAAACTAGCTAAAAAACTACAAAAAGAAATAAAGCGGGAGGGGTGCCCGAAGGCAAACCACCCGCAGGTGAAACTTTGCTTCGACACCAATCCGCTTAGGATGGGTCCAAAACCTGATGTGATGTGTTGTCGGAAAATTGGTAGGATATTGTGGTCAAAAAAATGGGGTGTTGGTTCTTGATTCGTGCCTTCAAAAGTCACCCAATAACCTCTCTTTCGATTAAGAGATTATGGATGTTGAAAGCACAAATCGCAAGTAAATGAATTAGCAGCACTTCAGTCGCTCAAAATGCTCCTGCTCGGTATATCTTTTGGGTGAGGAAACTCACCATTTTATAGACCCAAGGGGTCTCTTTGAATTAACATGCAAAAGTGTTTCTTTGCATGAATGCTTTGTGTGTGAAAAGAAGACTTCTTCTTGATCAAGGGATTCTTAACTGTCTCTGTGCATGTCTTTGTGTGTTTTAGAAAAGCTCACTTGCACTCCCATGCAATGAAGGAATAGCTAAGTGGCAAATCTGAGTTGTCCTAAAAAGCTCACTCTCATTCCCATGCAGTGAAGGGAACGTCAATTGGCAGATATGAGTTGTCAAAAGAACTCACTCGCACTCCTATGTCATGTAGGAAAAGCTAAGTGGCAGTTTTGAGTTGTTATATGTCGAGATTTGACTTTTTGTCGGTCAAACCTGACATTCGTCCCACCCCGAAGCGAGCGCTGGTAATCGTCCCTGGGTGAGACGAGTATCAGTCAGCACTCGTCCCTGGGTAGGACGAGTAAAATATGCACTCGTCCCTGGGTGGGACGAATAAGCAATAAAGTGTCTAAAAGGTGCCAAATTGGTTTCTGACTTGCAAAGCTATTGTGTGAGTGGTTAGAACCACTGTTTAACCTCTGAGGGCTGCCCTGGGGGTTGTGTGTGTTAGTGCGATCAGTGCTTGTTGTCACATAATCGGATTGGTGCTGTTTTGGTGTCTATAGATGCCCCTTTTTGGGAAGCGTTGCACATGGTGCAGTGCTGAGCAAAAATATATAACCAAAGCACTAATGATTAGGGTTTCTCAGTAACCTAACCAACTCTTGATGCCCCAAGTATGGAAAGGGCACGCATTCTTGAATCCTTGCTTCTGACGAGCTAAGGAACTTAAATCAAGCATTAACCTGGTTCGGTGAGGTATTACTTGAACTTAGACATTGATCAGTCATGAAGAGGCAAAGGGCGCAACCTTTTGTTGTGGGAACCTTGAGTTCATGATTCACGAATGCCAAGTATATGATCAGTTTGTGATGATTGCTTGTTTGCTGCCCCAAGCAGGGGTGCGATTGTCATTTGCAATGATCCTTTGAATGCGTGTCATTTCCCAGGCTGGGTATAATGGTGTTGATTGGCAACTAAGTGTGACTACCCCCTCAAGCGACGAATCGATGAGGGAATGACCGACATGAGAAAAGCGACGAGTCGCTTGACCCAAGATGACTTGTGCAAGGGTGCCTTTAGATGGTTTACCGCTAAGCATGCTCGAGAAGTTCCTCGATTGTTTTGACCTTTTTTTTGGTTTTGTTGGCATTTGTCATTTTTATGTTGTGGTTGTTGTTGATTTTTCTTTTTTTTTCTTTCTTTTTTTTTTTTTTTTTAATCGTCCCGGGGGGGCGAGTGCCAGGATGGTACTCGTCTCGGGGTGAGACGAGGGCGCCACCATGGTACTCGTCCCGGGGTGAGACGAGGGCGCCACCATGGTACTCGTCCTGGGGTGGGACGAGCGAGCCGAAAAGCGCTCGTCCCGATCAGGGACGATCGATAGCAGGAAAAAACTATAAATAGGCGAAAATGACAGGTTGGGCTCATTTGCACTTGTTCAGCGATTGCGATTTGGAGCTGCGGGAGGAGGAGGTAGATTTCGACGCGAAGCGGCTGTCGGATCATCCGGCCACCATGAGTGCACGGACAGGGTCGTCGAGCGACGGAGCCACGGCGAGACCAGTAAGTGCACTATCTCCTCGATTGTGAATTTGAAAAATGCAAATGTGTTTTATGGTGTTTTTCGTTGTGTTTAAACATGAAACCCTAATTAATTAAATTAAAAGGTAAATGAATGAAACCGAATGAAACATGGATGCAAACCGATGGAAACTTAGATGGAAAACCATAGGATAAACCCAAAATGAAACTTAGAGTAACACTTTTAGGGTAACCATGGTTAAAAATGTTTTTCTATGTGAATGGTAAAACTTAGGTCGAAACCGTAGGTAAACCATGCCCATATTTTTGTGTTATGTTTATGGAATTAAAAATGGAAAATGAATGAATTTTTTTTGGTTGAAATGGTAAACTTAGGTAAAACCGTAGGTAAACCATGTCAAATTTTTATTGGTTTTGATGAAATTAAAGATGAATTTTTTTGGTTGAAATGGTAAACTTAGGTAAAACCGTAGGTAAACCATGTCAAATTTTTGTCATTTTTGATGAAATGAAAGGTGAAATTTTTTTTTTTGGTTGAAATGGTAAACTTAGGTAAAACCGTAGGTAAACCATGTCAAATTTTTATTGTTTTTTGATGAAATTAAAGATGCAAAATTGATGAATTTTTTTGTTTTGAAATGGTAAACTTAGGTAAAACCGTAGGTAAACCATGTCAAATTTTTGTCGTTTTTTATGAAATTAAAGATGCAAAATTGATGAATTTTTTGTTTTGAAATGGTAAACTTAGGTAAAACCGTAGGTAAACCATGTCAAATTTTTGTCATTTTTTTTTTTTTATGAAATTAAAGATGCAAAATTGATGAATTTTTTTGTTTTGAAATGGTAAACTTAGGTAAAACCGTAGGTAAACCATGTCAAATTTTTGTCATTTTTGATGAAATTAAAGATGCAAAATTGAAAAATGGATGAAATTTTTTTTTTTTTTTTGGATGTACATGTGAATGAAAGATGTTACTATACAGTTATGCATTTTTGTACATGTGATGGTAATTTGATGCATGTTTTTGATGTTTGTTGTTTTCTGTGATGTGCAGGTGGTGAAGAGTCGACATCGAGTACCGACCATTTTTTCTAATGCCCGCGAGGCGTTGAGTGATGATGACTGGGAGTGGCTTGATGCCTTAGGGCTCAAGCATGTGGCTCGGTTGGATGCGGTTGTGGCAGATCGGGCGTACCTTACAGCATTGATCGGCCTATGGGATGTTCGGACGAACACCTTCCATCTTTCGACAGGGGAGATGACTGTCACCTTGGAGGACGTGTATCGGATTCTTTGGATTTCGATAGACGGGGTTCCCATTCGGACGACACCACGGGGCCAGAGGACAGTGATATGACGCGGTACTTTGGATATGGAGAGGATGATGATGGGATGACCTCGTTGGAGAGGGCGGAGCTGGATTGCCATATTGGGGGGATCTTGGTGCGATATTGGTATGCGAGGGGAATGTTGGGAGTGAGGCATGCGGTGCTCATGAGCCTCATTTCCAACATGCTCCTGCCAGACTCGTCAGGAGCGAGGTTCCCATGGAACCTATTGGAGGTGGTATGGCAGTTGGTGGATTGTCCAGTGACAGAGCCAGTTATTATGAGGTGGGGTCAGACACTGTTGGCGGAGTTATATGATGAGTTGTATGAGGTCCGCTGTCGGAGGCGGAAGGGGATTGGGTGCAGTTTCTTGTTGCAGTGTTGGGCATGGCAGCACATAGCCATAGAGCGACCACGAGGGTTGCCCTGGACTACCCGGGCTGACATGGTGGACAGGGATATTGGGTATGGTGCACTATGGTATCGGTCGGAGGAGCGAGGGCAGAGTCGACGGTTCGCGGGAGACGTGGACCATTACAGAGATGCATTGGCACGACTGACTCCCGGAGATGTGATATGGAGGCCATATCGGGATTGTCCCGCATGGCCAGAGGCTGATGAGTGGCTTCGACGGGTTCGGAGGGGGAGATGGGTGATTGGACGGCATGGGACAGAGTAGGAGTACTTCCATTACCTTCGAGTGACGTGACAGTTTGGGGTACGCCAGGGGTTGCCTAGGGAGCCCGTAGTCTATCGACGTCGGAGTGATGAGAGGACCCTAGCTGTGCCGATCCTCGAGCCATTGGGGGAGGAGTCAGATACAGTACTAGACATTCCGGACGTAGATGACGTCGGAGTGACTAACGAGTACCAGGAGTGGTGGACGCTACGGCGGTGGCGAGGTGAGGGGCCATTGGGAGAGAGAGGAGGCGGCGGGAGGCGGAGAGGGTGCGGAGGCACCGGGGAGAGGGTTGGGGAGCTCCTGCGGATGTGGAGATGGTGGAGGTGGCAGAGGCGGGAGATGACGTTGAGGAGGAGGAGCGGCCGAGAGATGCGGGATGCTCCGGAGCGGCGATGCTCAGAGAGGAAGAGCCGGTCGAGTCGGGGATACAGAGGCGGGGTTGCGCGTCGAGGTAGCGCGGCGACGGGAGAGCTTACGAGAGATGACGCAAGAGAGGGATCTCCTGTGGACACAGTTGGAAGGGCAGGGGAGCGCAGGGGCTGTGGCTCACCGAGCGGCAGGGGATACGGATGTTGCACGGGAGAGGGATCTCCTACGGGTGCAGCTAGCACAGCGTGATGACGCCATCGCGTATTACCATAGGCGAGAGGCCGAGTTGAGGCTACGGGAGGCAGATTGGGGGCGGCATCGGTCGAAGATGGAGGGTGAGATTATTCGCCTTGGTGGGCGAATACCACAGCCTCCGGCTAGTGGCTCGTCATACAGGACGAGAGATAGCGGGACGGAGCAGTCGGCATCATCCCGGCGTAGGCGACGAGAGGAGGGAGGAGCGAGTGGTCGGGATGCAGGGGCGAGCAGTCGCCCTGAGAGGTCTCAGAGGACGGATACCATGAGGGGTAGCTCTCGTCGCACCGATCCTACGTGATCATGGTGGCCGACGCCCTAGGCTAGGGGTTTTTGAGATTTTGGATGATGGGAGTGAGGTCTGAGGACCAGTGCATTGTAGCCTACGGGCAATTTTTGTTATGATATATATACAGATGATTCTTTTTGGTGTTTATACTTTTTCCATGATTTATGTTTATGTGCATGTTTTTACATTGATGTATGCATATGCGATTATGAATGCGATGATTCTAATTTGTATGATGTATGCATATGGAATGAATGAAATGAATTATTGATGATTTGTCGATGCACCATAGATTGTACAAGATTTGGATTGGACTTGCTAGAGTAATGGGATTAATTTGTGGAATGCTTGTGCATGTGAAAACTTTGTTTTTGTATTTTGTCAATTTTTTTTTTATTTTGGTGATGTATGAAATGAAATGTATCGGTTGTTTGAAAATGTAGTTAAGCTTTTACGAGATGCGAGATATTTTTAACTAACTAGCCAAGACTATACATTTATCTCGCAAGACTTCTGAACAAGGTCTAAATCCGACTTGAATTTAACCAAGTTATTTCACATCCCTGTGTGTGCAATTGAGTTCATTTATGTGGTATTTGTCAGGATACCGCCAGTGCCAGATGGGCTTTCAACCGAACCTGTATTGAGGATCACCTAATTAGCTCCACTAACTCCTTTATTGTATTTAGTCAGATTAATCTGTGATGTTATCTAGGATACCATAAGCTAGCTCATCCACATGCAAACATTGATCTGCACACAAGTTAATGTGACAGATATATCGTCATGCGGGAGGTTTACCGCCAGTGACCAATAGGCTATCAACCAAACCGATACTGAAGCTTGCCTCATGACCTGTCGAAATGCTGAGAGTTCCAGGGATTCAAGTTCGACTCCCTTCTTTTCTTCAATTGTATTGGGATACTTGCTCTCTTGTAGTGATAAAATCACTGTTTATTTTTATGATAGTACTCATATTTTTTTTTTTTTTTTTTTTTTTTTTGAGCAAGGGATTTGAATATGGAGTGACGAGAATCACTATTGTTTGTGCCTTTTGATGTGTGCACTGTAGGATGTCAAATTTTAGTGTTTTGACGTTTTGCAAATTTTTGATGTTTTTGCAACTTTTGAGAACTTGGGATTCATGGGGAATTGGGTAGGGAGGATGCTTGTCCTTTTGCCAACTCTCGGCATTTCTAGGGTCAATTGCACGGGGGGATAAGCAAGATAGCCGTTTCGCTTATGGTAACCGGGATTACGGTGCAGGTTTCATCTTTCGTCCACACAACTTAGGAATTATTTTATGTGTGTTAATTTGTGTTGGGATGCTACGTACCAAGGTGGGATCCAAGTAAAACTTTCCCATGTAAAATCTGCTTAACTGTGTACAGTTTTTGGCTAGAAATTTAAAGACATCTGAATGACGAAAACCCTATATACATTAGGCGACAACTGACGATGCTAAAATAAAAGGGTGATATGCTGGATGTAGGCGTTTATGAAAATGGATCTGAGGTGGAAATGATGGAATTGCCAAATAATGACGGCCTATGGTGCTTTTGACTTGTATGACCTAGCGAAGTATGCAATGTATGGATGCAATGCTTAATGCAACCTATATTTTTGTATTTTGATTTTTATGAGAATGCATGGAATGGAAATGCAAATGTTTTTGTGATTTTGTGTTTTTTTGTTTTTTTGTTTTTATGAGAATGCATGGAATTGAAATGCAATTGTTTTTGTGATTTTGATTTTTGTGTTGTTTTTGTTGATTTTTGAATATTTATGTTGACCAAGCAATTATGGTAACGCTTGGAGCTTTTGGTTTGACCAAAGGGTTTATAGATACCTTTGGGGCTTTTAGGGTTGACCAAGCGATTATGATAATCCTTGGAGCATTTTGGGTTGACCAAGCGATTGTGATAATCCTTGGAGCTTTTGGGTTGACCAAGCGATTGTGGTAATCCTTGGAGCTTTTTGTTGGACTATGGCTCTCTAGCTGTGGAATGACCTCAAATGAATGATGTTCAAGGGTTCTGTTTCCTTGATTCCTTCAAGAGAGGCAAGCCGGTATGTTTCGGGTCCTATTTTACTGTCAATGATGTAAGGACCTAACCAGTTTGCTGCAAACTTGTCCCGTAGATGGGACGACAAATTAGAATTCTTTTTGGTTCTCTTTTAAGACCAAGTCACCAACCTAAAATTCCCTAAGATGGACTTTCATGTTGTATGCTTTCTTAAGTCGCTCTTGATAGATACGCAAATGCTCGAGAGCATTAACGCGTCGTTCGTCGAGCAACGTCAGTTGATCTAACCGGGCCTACCGCGTAGTGTCATCATCGATGAACTCTTGCATTGAAATGCGCAGGGAAGGAATTTCCAACTCAAAAGGCATGAGCGCCTCGGAGCCATACACCAGCGAAAATGGAGTTGCCCCGGTGGGCGTCCGAATGCTGGTGCGATAAGCCCATAGGGCAAGCGGGATCTGAATGTGCCAATCTTTATGATTGTCTGCAACTATCTTTTTAAGAATGGCGACTAGCGTTTTGTTTGACGCCTCTGCTTGCCCATTTGCCTGCGGATAATAGGGTGTTGAAAAGCTATGCTGAATCTTGTACTTTGTGGTCAAAGCACGCACATATTTATTCTTGAATGGTGTCCCATTATCCGAGACTATTTTGGATGGAATACCAAAACGACATATGATGTTATGCAAAATAAACTCCGCAATGCGGGCTCCAGTCGTAGTGGTCAGTGGAATTGCTTCCACCCATTTGGTAAAGTACTCTGTGGCCGTTAAAATAAACGTGTGACGACCAGACGACGCGGGGGAGATCTTTCCAATTAGATCAAAGCCCCACTACGAAAAAGGCCAAACCGATTGAATCGGCTGTAAGGCACGAGAAGGTACGTGTGTCAAATTAGCATGGTGCTGACACTTCACGCACTTCTTCACATATGCGCAACAATCTCGCTCTAAAGATGGCCAATAATAACCCATGCGAAGAATGCGCTTTGCGATGGCCATACCGCTGAAGTGGCCACCACATGTACCATCGTGAGCTTGGGTGATCGCCCAAGCGGACTCTTGTTGGTCCAAACAACGAAGAAGAATTCCTTCATAATTTCGATGATACAAAATGTCTCCTAACAAGACATGCTTTGCCGCTTTCTGTTTGAATGATCTTTTCGTGGCTTGTGTCAATCCAAGTGGGAGATTACCTAGCTTGAGGTAATCCCGAATGGGTGTGTACCAATCTTGTTGATCAGAAACCTCGATAGTATGAACGACCAATCCCTCTTGAAGTCTATCCCGAACAAAAGCTGAGCAGGAAAGAACTTGTAAAAACAACGTGGTGTTGCTAGTAAGAGGGGTCGGGGAGAACAAGGACCCCCAGTTGGCTTTAATCAAACAATCTCGAATTCGAGAGAACTTATCCGGAGATGGTTCAATCTGGATCATGTGGATTCCTGGCGTCGAATCAGAGCTTGCACGCTCCATCGTAGATTGCGATAATGTTTTAACTCTGAATGGTTGTCATTTCACCAGAAGGGTCTTGCGGGATGAGTGACCCCAAGGAGGCCATAGTATCCGCAAAATGATTTGATGATCGAGGGAGTGCCTCGATGTCATACCATTCAAGTTGTGCCAGGAATTTATCCACAAGGGCTTTATAAGACTTCAAAAGTGGACATTTACATTGGTATATCCCCTTTACTTGATTGACAATTAACAGCGAATCACCAAAGATGTTCAATCATTTAATGTTCATGGTGATTGTTGTCTGAAGACCTATGAGCAAGGCTTCATATTCTGCATTATTGTTGGTGCACGGGAAGTCTAATTTAAATGACAAGGGCATTGGAGCGCCTTGCGGAGTGAAGAATACAATTCCCGCACCACCCCCTTGCTCACATTTAGAACCATCGAAGAATAGGGTTATGTCAGCCTGTGACTCAGGCTCATCAGAATCTGGCGACTATGAAACATGGAAGACCCCATCATCAGGTAGTTCAAAAGTCAGAGGCTGATCGTCTTCAAGAGGAGCCTCGGCTAGTTGATCGGCGATGACTTGACCTTTTATAGATTTCTGTCCAATGAACTCTATGTCAAACTCCGTCAACAACATGATCCATTTCGCCGTGCGGCTACTATGATAAGTACGACTCATCATGTATCGCAATGGATTCTCCTTAGACACAACATACGTCTTATTACTAAGCATGTAGTGGCATAGCTTTTTGGTAGCAAACACCACTGCCAAGCAGAGTTTTTCAACATATGCATAGTTAAGTTCATAACTGACCAGGGTGCGGCTAAGATAGTATGTAGCCTATTCTCTGTGAAGTTCATTTTTTTGGGACAACATGGCGCCCAGTGCCACCTCAGTGGCTGAGATGTATAAATAGAACGACACTCCTGGTGCAGGTGGTGCCAATACTGGCAGCGAAGCCAAGTACTATTTAATGTCGTCAAAGGCTAAGCGGCACTCGTCATCCCAATGAAATGTGACCCCCTTATGCAATAATTTATTCATGGGTCGGCATTTGTCAGATAACTACGCTATGAAGCGCTTGATCGACGCAACCTTTCCCTGCAGACTCCTGAGCTGCTTGATGGTGGTTGGGGGACGCATTTCAAGGATTGCCTTGACTTTGTTTGGATCAACCTCAATTCCTCGTTTGGAGACTATGAAACCCAAGAGCTTTCCAGAGGTGACGCCAAAGATGCACTTCTTGGGGTTTAGTCTGACTTTATGCTCAATGAGGCGATCAAGGACCTTACTCAAGTCACCGATGTGATGTGGGCGCAAAAGAGATTTGGCCAACAAATCATCCATGTAATCTTCCAAAGTTTTGTGCATGTAATCGTGAAAGATGTACGTCATGGCACGTTGGTAGGTAGCTCCGGCATTTTTAAGGCCAAAAGGCATGACCTTATAGCAAAATGTCCCCCAAGGCATTGTGAATGCCATTTTTAGTTGGTCCTCAGGATTAATACGAATCTGATTGTATCCTGAGAAACCATCCATAAGGGAAAGCATTTCGTGGCCCATTGTAGCGTCTACCAACGCGTCGATGCTCGGCAAGGGAAAATCATCCTTAGGACTCGCTTTGTTAAGATCTCGAAAATCAGTGCATATGCGAATCCTCCCATCGGGTTTCTTGACAGGAACCATGTTAGACAACCATGGCGGATAATCCACACAGATGACAAAGCTGGGCATCCAACAACTTTTGTAACTCATATTTTACCATTAAGGCCACTGTTGGATGCATCTTGCGTAGTTTTTGCTTGGTGGCTTGATTGTCGGATCAAGCGTTAAATTGTGCGTGACTAGTTGTGGGTCTAGTCCCGGCATATCCTTGTATGACCATGCAAAAACCTCCTTCTTTTCCTTAAGAAGGGCAACATAATCGGCTCGCTCTTCGGGGGAAAGACTTACCCCTAGCTTGAGAATCCGTGGATTCATTGGATCTGTGCCGATGTCTACATCAGTCGTTGCTTCAACTGACATATGGGATCCGTCTTCCAACTGGTGTGGAATTGGGATCGGATGGATATCGTTTGCTGAATTAAGATCATCATTAGGAACGTCAAGTTCCTCTTCGGCATGGAAGACATCCTGAGTCTATCCTGGAGTGAAATGAAACATCCCACCGCAAGGCCAATACTCCGATGGAGATGGTGGTGTGTCAGCGCGATCCCAATCAATAGCTTCTATGTCTAGATGCAATAATCATGTTGGATTGGCTGGATCATGGATGGGGGCGGTCAAGTCAATGGAGACCATGTTGATGAAATGATTGTAATCTCCATTACCGCAAATGTGACAACTATGACATTCTGGATGTTCTTGGTGCTTTGGATCTGGCTCTGTAGGCACTGGCACAAAGGGATCAGCCCTATGCGTGGACCTACAAATAGGGTCTGCCCTAGGTACAGATGGTTTGATAGGGTCTCCAGGCGAAAGATGCTCGTTGTATGCCTGGAGTGGCGGATGCGATAATTGCTATAACTGCGCCAGGTTGAAATGCCTCCTAGGTCTTGGATCTATGTGTAAGTGTTCAAACATGTCATCTATGTCCAAAGGATTTTGTTGTTGTTGAGGTAGCCTATGCTCACTAGGATCATTCAATGGGAACATCATCAGGAAGTCCTCCTGATCGTCATTCATTTGATATTCATGCGAATGATCGTACTCCGACTCATCTTCAGAAGACCCTTCTTGGTCTTGTCCATCTTCCCCTTGTGGGTGAGTCCATGAGGTTTCTCCTTGTTCGGCCATAGGGAAAGGGTTGTTGAGGTCAACAAGGTTATTTGTTTGCAATGGGAAATAATCCCCCAATGTATAAGTTGTATTTGGATTGGCATATGGATACGATGCCAACCCATCCTTGTTGCCTATCCCTAGGCCTTGCATGTTTTTGACCAAGATGTCGAGGGGCAAAGGGTGATTAAACCCTACTCCTGACTTGTCATAAGGCATTTGGTATCTTGGTTGACACAAAACACGCATTCCTTGTTCATACCGGCCTAACCCGTATCCATGCCAATTGCATTGGCTAAGATATCGTAATGCAAAGTCGAGGTTAGCCAGATAGTTGACATCTTCCACAAAGGGATCTTCATCTTCTTCTTCTTTTCGAGAAGGTTCAACGCCATGATCTAGGCCCCCAAAAATAAAGTTTGTCTGATTAGGTGGGTAGCCTAAAGGAACCACGGAGCCTATGGGGAGTCGAGGTCTTCCCATGTCTTGCATAGACTGAAGTGTGGGCGTTGCAACAACATTGCGCACTATGTACTCCCCCATGCCTGTGTTAGACATCTCAACAGTAATCGTTGGCGATTGAGGGGAAGTGAATGGGAGTTCTCCTTGAGTCCACTCCATGTGGGGTGAACTAGGCGTCTCAACTTCCATTCTATTAGGCGTCTCTTCTGTAGAGATGTTGGAGACTAAAGGTGGTTCCGCTTCCAGGGGCTTCTTTCCTTTGTCCGTTGGAGTGGCCATCGTAGGTGGCGTCATTGTGGGAGGACTGGATGAAGAAGATGATCCCACTTGAGAATTTGATTGATTTGGTGATGAAGATTCTTGCTTAGTCGGACCCCGTTTAGATGGATTTAACTGGAAATCCACGTGCGTTGAAGGAAGGGTCGACTGCGGCATGATTTGCACTGAGTTGCAATACTTAAAAGGTTCCAAATCTACGGGGACCACGTGCACTTGTCCTTCAAATGTATATTTCAAACATTGATGAGCAATTGAAGGGACACACTTCATATCTCGGATCCAAGGCCGCCCAAGCAAGATATTGTAAGCCATCTCACCTTCTAAAATGTGGCACAACGTATGAATGGTCTTTTGTCCCACTTGTATGGGCAGGACAATTGTGCCAACTATCGAGCATATCGTATCATTAAATGCTCGAAGGGTATAAGTGGAAGGTGCAATGTGAGAGGCTGGTAGTTTCAAATGTTTTAGTGCAGCGGTTGTAATAAGGTTACTTGGACGAACCAGTGTCTATCAACACCCGTTTGTATGGAGTCCCGTTGACCCGCGCAATAACGTGCGGGGGTGGATCCGTTACATCTCCAGTCATAGTTTTTAGCTCATCTTCCCTGAAGGTAATGACTGGTTCAGTACACTATTTGACATGCCCCACAAAATTGTTGAACGAATCCGCTTCGTGGGGTTGCAATTCAATTGCCTTTAATATCTCCATAAGAGCTTCCCGATGGGGCGCTGATTGTTGAATAAGCTCATAAATGGAGAGCCTAGCCGATGTGGTCCGTAGACTTTGGGTAAGTCTAGTTCGAATCGTGGCCCTCTGGTCTAGGTGGGGGCAACTGTGTAGGATTTGGTTGATGTTGTGACGTGGATGAAGCTTCCCTAGTGGCTGTCGCGGGGACAACTCCTGGGTGTCTCTTGTTTCTTGTCACAATGCTAATCATCCCAACATATCCCTCCATGGGGTAACTCTGTTGCACTTCATTGACATGCAGAGGTTTTGTTTGTGCATCATGTGTGGGTAAAGGATCTTTGAAAACACCCATTTGTTGGTTGTTGGGTGCGATGGGGTTATCCACTACCAATGTGTGATTATCAATGAGATCTTGCACTAAACCTTTAAACGACCAACAGACATTAAGGTCATGCCCTTTCCTTCTATGGAATCTATAGAAAATATCCTCTCTATACCCCTTAGGCTTTGGCGCATTAGGATCAATTGTTGGAATATCTGGCAGATTAATCAAGTTTGCCGCTGACAAACGGTCAAACAAGGAATCCCTAGACTCAGTGTATGGTGTAAATTGTCGCTTAGGGCGACGTTGCTGATTTTGATCCTGCTTCTTGTTATATTTCTCATAATTATTGTGAGGCACCGCCTGATAGTTAGCCTTTGAAGGTTGTGTTGCTTGGGCAGGCGTAGGGGCATTAATAGCAACTTGATTGACCGCGACGGGTTTCTGTTGCGTATTCCCTGTTTTGGTGCTCTTGTTCCACTCTTTTTTCTTAGGCTTGGCAATTTCGCCATCCTGTATCTTGATCTCTTCGATACGTCTAGCTTGCGCCAGAGCTTCTTCTAAAGTGGCGTATTGCTGGCGAGCTGCAATAGCACAGAGATCGATCGCAAACAGCTCTTTGCGAACATTTGAGTTAAGTCGGACATAGGAGGGAGGTAGGACAACTTTGAAAGCACCGTCCTCCATCGATTCCCATATGCTACCATAGACTCCTCCTCATACTATTTGAGGCTAGCTAGATCACTGAGTGACGCCTTTTTCTTTGTATTGAAAGCAAAACGTTCTAGGAACGCGTCCACTAGTTGATCCAAGTTGTAGATGCTATGCTTCGGTAGATGGGTAAACCAATCCGAGGCAGATCCTACGAATGTGGTTATGAATGTTCTCAATAATAATGCATCATTGTCTTGTATACCAAAGCATCGGCTCAAAAATCTCGTCACATGCTCTTGAGCATCCTCATCCCCTTTAAAGAGTGCCAAGCTGGGGCAGCTTGAAATGTTCGGGGTATGGAGGTGTGGCAGCGACGGATGTATCGGATGACTACGGAGTTGGCGTAAGGTAGGCTTTTGAGGCCCACCGGTCTTAAGTTCCATATTCTCCAAGCATTCTAACAACACTTTGTAGGCATCGGAGGATATAATTTCCTCCTCCTTAGTTTGTTCCCAGTGTGGGTTGCGGGGAACTTGAGGCCTTTGAATGACTAAATGGGTAGCATCCCTTCTGCCTTGATAGGGCATTTCAGCCCGCTCTTCTTCTTGGTAATAATCCTCATAATCTTCTTGAGGAGTGTTTGGCCTAGGCCTGTAAACATGGATGGGTGCCCGTGGAGGATGCCCATCATGGTCACGGTGAATGGCCTCCCGCTCAGGTCTAAGAGGTCTTGGAGGCGGTGCTTGTTGTGGTCGCGGAGACCTGTCTTGCACTAAGGGGTTGTGCCTCACATACATCTCAGATTGTTGTGCGCGAGGAACTGGGGCCCTCTCAGGCGCATGGTTGTGAAGCAATTCAGCTGTTTGACGCTGAATGCGCTCTTGATCAAGGTGACACAAATGTTCTAATTCCTATTGTTCTTGCTTAAGCCGCGTGATGTGCGCTTGGCGGGCGGCTAGTTGTGCAAATGCCAAGTTACTTTGTTCTGTTGTCTCTTGTTTAATAGGCCTAGATGTCTCTCCTACATATCTGTTTTGATCATATTGCTCTGAGACTCTTACATGTTGCTTCCCTCTGTCAAGGTTGTCCGCATTGAATTGAAACTCTGGTCTTAATAAGTGATCTGGATATAATGCAGGTGTAGACGTGCATCATTTTGGAGTCTCTCAAGAAGTAGGACACGAGTGGATAGAAGCCAACATTGAACAAGATACACAACCAGCCTCTTTGCCCCTTAGTATCGAGTCTCACATATCATAGGAACTTTGAGATTCCTATATTAGATAAGTTTAAGGGAGAGGGAGACATGCAAGAAAACATGACCAACTTCATTAATGCATGATTCCACATTGACAAAAATGATGCCCTATTGCTAAGAACATTCATCATGATGTTCTCGAGCATAACAACTCAATGAGTCAACTAGTTGCCCAAGAATAGTATCACCGGTTTCAAGAAACTGGTAAATGCATTCCTAGAATGCTTCTCCTTTAGTGCCAAAAAGAAGGTGAACCTATCTGATCTAGCCAATTTAAAATAGTATGATGATGAGCCAATGATGGAATATGGGGATAGGTGGAGAAAAATAATGATAAAGCTATCATTCTTCATACCCATAGCATATCTCATCTGAATGTTCACAAAGATATGCACAAAGCACATCTCTCTATTGTTGTAGCTACAACAATACAAATCATTCAAATAAGCCTTAGATCAAGCAAAGCTTATTGAATATATTACGGTCGATGAAGGAGACCTAAAGATCCACAACAAGAAAGAGTGGAGCAAGAACAATTGAAATGATAAGAACAAGCAGATTCAGACCAAGCCTAATCATGTTAATTAGGTTATTTTAGCCATGCCAAATGGGGGAATGGACAACAAATCCATAATTATTAGGCGCAATCCCCACCAACTAACTATGATCCTAAGAACAACCAATGCCAGTATAAGGAGCATAGACCGTATCATTACCACATGCATCTGAATGAATCAATGCAGTTAATATTAAATCAATTGAATGAGGTGCAGAGAATAATATTTATTGACATACAACTTCTTGACCCTAACCATCCCAAGCCAAAGGGATACAAGGAAGATAACCACTACCCATATCACAAGATACATGGGTATGATATTGAGAACTACATTAGATTCAAAAATATTGTGCAAAACATGATTGAAAAGGGAGAGCTAAGGGTTGAAAACCTACTAGCTCTTGATAACAAAGATATGGGTATATAAAAGAACCCATTAACCAATCATGAGGTCCCTAGGGATCAGGGCACCTATGTCAACCAAGTTCGAGTCAAGCCACCTATTTAGAGATGCATAAAAATGGTTGAGTTGGTTAATGTGGCAACCAAGATTCAAAGATATAGGAAACCATAGCTGCCAATGACTCCCATTAATATCCTGGCTACACCTCAGTAGAGGCATGTGCAACACAATCCCCCAAGTCCACCAGTGAGACCTATGGTAACTTTTTAGAGTATATTGGAACAAAATATACAAACAACTTTGGCTAAGTTGTCCATATACGAGTTTATACAATAGTCTCCTCAGCACAGGGAGACTCTAATGGATATTTTAAGATCAATCAAGATCAAACCCCAAAACCCATATGAGTTCACATATTTTTTGGGGCAAGTGCAATAGTGCCAAGAGTCTGTGATCCATTTTTATGATCACAAAATCAAATAAGTACCAACTACTATAGTAGACCTATCTCTGTACATTATCGCATCAATAAATGACATTACATTCAAGCAGGTTTTTATTGATACAAACTTGTCAATCAACATCATCACTACCAAGGCTATAGGACATGTGAAGATCCCTAAGTCCAACATTATCCCAACTTCCTACATGCTGAGGGATTTCAATGATGCGCTATGCACCATCGTGGATATAGTATTTTTTCCTATAAATGTAGGAAATAAGACCATACTTGTGATGTATTACATGTTAGAAGGGGTAATGCAATATAACATACTCCTAGGGCATACTTGGATTAGGGATATGAAGTATGTACCCTCAATCCTGCACCAATACATTGAATATGTGCATGAGGGAAAAGTACATGTGGTTCTATCTGATGAAGATTCATTCAACTACATGCATCAAGTTGACTTGCCGAGGGACTTTTTCCTTCCATCAATACACTTGTACATAAGGTTATCATCCCCAAACACATAGCTAGGAAGCAAAAGCATATTAGGGTGAGGTGACCCATCCACATCGGCACCACCTCCTACATCCAAAGCTACTAAAAATTCTAAAAAGTCTTCGATAGATAAAGTAAGGGATAAAAAAATTGAAGGCACCCATAGTGGAGGAATGACCTAAGGAGCTTCAAACCATTGCAACTACAGGAATTTATACTCCCATGGAGGAGGAACATTCTCAAGAAATAGTCGAGGAGGTACCTCAGCCTATCTCACCTGCATCATCAACAATATAATCTGCATCATAGGTGACAATTCACCTAGCCAATACAACACTAGGTGAATACCTTATGCAAAACATGACTTTCATACCAATTATTGAGTCTGCACAAGACATGGGATGATCAAGAGTCGTAAATATACTAGTAGGGATAGTGGTTCCCTTAGGGGTTCCATACAATCAAACTAATTTCATATACGCTAGTCTAGATTACACCCAAACTACTCCTAATCTAGAAAGGGATGAATATTCATTACTTATCAAACCTTGAATTTGCATTGAAATACTTCAAGTAGTATCATTGACATGGCTATGGCTTAGGCTTGTATGAGCAAGGGTGCTAGCTGCAATTTTAGCCATAATACCAATTACCTACTAATAGGTGTAGTTTAGGCTATCGGATGTAGAACCATGATGACTCTCTGGAAGTAGCCTTAGATAGGTTAAGCATTGGGTTCGAGGAGGACATCAACTAGAATATATATCAACTCCTTAGCAAAAACTATTTGGGTAACATATGGGTATTGATGGTCAAAATTGCACCACCTGATATGTATCACCCTGAATCCTCTCTTGGAGTACCCCCATCAGGAGCCATCCTATGGGAGAAAGAGCCAATGCATGGATATGAGCAAGAGTACAACTATGTCCCAAGAAAGGATGAATATAAAGCCAGAATGACCTACCATGGGCCTCAGTATGTATAAAAACTTGCTTGGATAGGCCACATAAAGGGTGGCTACATCTCATATGAGAGTGAATACATCTCATATTAGGGTGGATACATGTCAGATGAAAGTATTTATGAGTTAGAGGACTCAAAAAAGATGGCCTACCTACAACCTAGACATACAAGTCACATCGTTGGGCCAAAGAAAAATACTAATGGATTCTTCATAAGTGATGATGACTATGAATATGTGACTGATTTGGCCTATATGTGGCATCAGTAGGTGAACCATCACCCCATACTAGGGCCAAAAATGAATGCCAATGGTTTATTTATAAGAAACAACGACTTTAAGGATGATATTGATATGGCTTATCTTGGGCCTCGATAATTACGTCTAGTTGAATTGCTTGTGGAGAGAGAGGAGATGCTCTGCACCATCGATCCTAACCTTTTCTTCCTAGGAATTGTTGGAAAATTACCATTGGTAAAAGGTTAAAATGAGTATTTTACCTTGGGTAAGTTTACTTACCTTTTACCTTACCTGGATGGCAGTTGGACAGCAGCATCTTTGTGCGGAAAGAGAATTTTAATTTAATTTCTTCTCCCTTCCCTTAACTTCTCCTATTCCCCCCTTTTCTCTAGTATGGTTATTTTGTGTTTATTTAAATAATTTGTAACCTAATTTCAAGTTAATGGTGAATGGTTAATGAATATTTTACCTTTGCATCGAAGAGCTCACCTCTCACATTTGGTATCAGATCCGAGAGCCGAGACAGGCTCGAATCTCGAGGCAGTGGGGCCCGTAGTTTGAGGTGGCAACATAGATCCCGAGGTAGCCTGCAAGAACTGAGGTGGCCTATAGGAGTAGATCAGCATGATTCTTGAGGTTTTGGTGGAGCTGGATGTGACATGCATAGGCAGACACATGGCTCAAGGTGATTCGTTTATGAGGCAACATGTGGCCTGAGGTGGAACGTTGGAGAGGGTGACACACGGCCCGAGGTGGTTCATTGGAGAGGCCACCTATGCATGGCATGAGGTGACCTATGTGTGATACATGGCAAAAGGATCACGTAGCTTGTGGACTGCCCACAAGAAATCAAAGCACATATAGTGCTTTGCTCTTTTTAAAGAGCATCAACATCGCCGCATCGGCGATGTGGGACTATTAAGTCCCAAATAAAAAAATTTGCTTCGCACCGAAGCGCGAAGCCAAAACATTGCTTAGCGTTCAACATGAACACAATAATGGTAGGGATCCAGCTAATGCTCTTGGATCTACCTAGTAGCACAGTGGCTACCCTTTGCCTTGACGCCCGTGAGGTCGCACGGTCGAACCTCGACGGGGTCAAAAGTTTTTTTTTTAAATAAAATTTCTTTAAAAACCTTTAAGGTAATTTAAATTTTTTTGAAAGGTTTTATTTATCATTTGAGTTGATGATTGACATTTCCTAAGAGGAAATAGTTGTAAAAAAAAATTTACGCTTTAAGAGGTAAAAAAATTAGTAAATAGTTGTAAAAAAATTATTTACGCTTTAAGAGGTAAAAAAAAAAAAAAAATTTAGTAAAATTTCCTAAGAGGAAATCTTTGTAAAAGAAAATTTCTGGGAAATTTTCTTAAATGATAAGATCGGAAGGATGTTACCAAGCACTTTGTAGTTTGTTACTGAGAACAAACGCCTAAAAGCTTTGATGGGCACGTGAGAACACTAGGCATAAATTCAGTCTTTTCATAGTTGCAAAACGCGGTTATTGCACACCAGAGAAATCCCGATCTAGGATACGAAGCGATTCGGAAGATAACTCCTTTGGGAGCAAGTTTGAACAATACGACACAGTGGATATTGCTCCACAAGGATCTGAATATACTCATTATTGTAATTCAGTTGAAATCCTACAACCTCCTTCTCCTGAAATTATATTGATCGGTGATGACAACGAACAAGTCGTTGACAATTTTGTAATTGCTGAATAACAACAACAAGAGTGAGTTGTTTATGATTGTAAATCAAGCAATGCTTGATAGTTTGTAAAGTCTTTTTGAAATAAGACTATATAAGAAAGGTTTCTTGTTTTAGTAGATTGTAATGGGATCAAATAACAATCTACCAATCCCCGAATTCAATGGGGATAATTATGAGTACTGGTCCATCAAAATGAGGACATTACTCATAGGAAAAGGACTATGGGATAGTATTGAAGACGGTTACATTGCTCCAACAGATTGGACTACTTTGAGTGCAAACGACAAGAAGATCTTCAAAGATGCACATAAAAATAACTCTTTTGCCTTATACCATCTTCAAGCGGCATTAGATCCAAGTATCTTTCCTAGAATTGCATCTTACTTAACTACCACAGATGCATGGAATGCCTTGAAAGAAGGATTCCAAGGAAGTGATAAAGTGAAGCAAGTCAGGCTTCAGACCTTAAAAAGAGATTTTGAAAATCTCAAAATGAAGGAAAATGAAAGAGTCGGTGACTACTGTGTATGAGTCAAAGCAGTAGTTGATATGATGCAAACTTTAGGTGATGACACAAAAGTTGAAACAATTGTGAAGAAAGTGTTGAGAACACTTCTTCCTAAGTGGAATCACATTGCCATCATAATTGAAGAATCAAAAGACCTTTCTACTCTTACATTTGATAGTTTGATTGGATCATTAACATCACATGAAGAGAGACTTCAAGGAGCACCTTCAACAAGCTATGGAGGTGATGACAAAGCCTTCACTTCGAATGAAGTTGCAAGACGAGGACAAGGAAGAGGCCGAGGCAGAGGACAACAACAAAGAGGCAAAGGCCAAAGCAACTCCTACAGAGGAGGAAATCAAAACAGAGGTGGAAATCAAAACAGAGGAGCCAATCAAAACCAAAGCGGCAATGTAGGCCGTGGAAATCAAGGACGAGGAAGTAACAAGACTAAAACAACTTGTTTCAATTGTGGGAAACAAGGACACTTCGCTCGTGGATTGCTGGTCAAAGTCTTCAAAAGATCAAAGCAGTCAATATGGCTCATTCTACGGAGAAGAAGAAGGTCCATCAAATATTTTTCTCTCTTATGGACAGTCAGATCAAAATCTTAAAGATACATGGATTTTGGATACTGGTTGCTCCAACCACATGAGTGGCAAAGAAAATATCTTTGCTACATTAGATTCAAATTACAAATCCCATGTTAAGTTAGGGGATAATAAATCTTTGCAAGTTGAAGGCATTGGAGCTATGGAAGTTCCAACAAAAGAAGGCCTTAAAAAAGTGAATGACATATACTATACTCCACAGCTACAACACAATTTGTTAAGTGTTGGCCAAATGATGGAGAAGCATTACAAATTAGTTTTTGATGAAAGAAAATGTACAATCCTTGATAAAAACAATTGTAACAGAGTCATCACAGAAGTACCTATGACAAAGAATAGGTTATTCCCTCTAAAATTTGGTGAGCCAGGGGGAGCTCAACTTGCAAACATTGCTATTACAAATCCAAGTGTATTGTGGCACTTGAGATATGGTCACCTCAATTCCGCTAGCTTGAAAATGTTAACATCACAAGCTATGGTGACAGGACTACCAAAAATTCAAGAACATAAGAAGGTATGCGAAGCATGTGCTTTGGGAAAGCACTCCAGAACGAAGTTTCCAAGAGGCCAAGCGTGGAGAGCAAGCTATCCTCTTCAGCCTAGTACATTCGGACATCTCGTGGTCCAATGCAAACAAAAAGCCTTGGAAACAATTCTTATTTTCTAACATTCATAGATGATTATTCTAGAATGTGTTGGATCTATTTTCTGAAACACAAAGATGAAGCATTTGATTGCTTCATAGACTTCAGAAATAATGTAGAAAAGCAATGTGACTACTATGTCAAATGTCTTCGCACTGATAGAGGAGGAGAGTACTCCTCAAATGAATTTTTAAATTATTGTAAGCAAAATGGGATAAAAAGGCAGTTCACCACTGCCTATACCCCACAACAGAACGGTGTGGCCGAGAGAAAGAACCGCACCCTTGTTGAAATGGCACGAACGATGCTTCAGACAAAGCATCTAACATACAGCTATTGGGCAGATGCAGTGAGAACTAGTGCATATATTCTAAATAGAAGTCCGACTTCTAGTTTAGATGGTATCACTCCTTATGAAGGATGGTACGGTAAGAAACCAAATGTCAAACATTTTCGAGTATTTGGTTCTTTAGCTTATGCACACATTCCTCAGGAGAAGAGAAAGAAGCTTGATCCCAAGAGTCAAGCATGTATTTTTGTAGGGTATTGTGAATCAACCAAAGGGTATAGATTGTACAATCCCAAGACACATAAAATAATTATCTCCAGGGATGTAATTTTTGATGAAGGGGGAGAATGGGGTCATAAAAAATTTGTTGATATAGACTCTAATTCGGAAAGTTCCACATTTGTACACCCCAAGAAAAGTAGTGGAAATAGTTCTCCTCCACAAAGTCCACATCAGGAATCTTCATCAAGTACATCAAGTGGTACACCAAGTCCAAGAGGGACTCATTTTTTGGCACCCCCAAACTCTCCGAAACGATTTCAAAGATCTGTAAGCGCTCCAAGTCCGATGGATATTGATCCAGTTTCTCAAAGGAAAGAGACAAATAGAGGAAAGCGCATACTACAGAGTCATCCATCTTCTCAAATGTTGGATAGGAATTTCCAACAAAGATACACTAGGAGTCAAGCTAGTGAGATGGACGACATTTTGTCAAGACTTGAAAATCTTCAAATGTCTGGAGATGATGAGTCTCATGAACCAAGGGGTGATGTAGTCAATTATGCTTTGTTGGCTGCTGCACGGCTAGAACCATCTAGCTATGAAAAAGCATGTACTAAAAGTATATGGCAAGATGCCATGGAAGAGGAAATATCCTCAATTAAAAAGAATGATACTTGGGAGCTTGTGAAGCTTCCCAAGGGAAAAAAATGTGTTGGATGTAAATGGGTCTATAAGACCAAATTCAATGCTGATGGAAGCATTGAAAGGCACAAGGCAAGATTAGTAGCTAAGGGTTTTACTCATAAATATGGAATAGATTATGAGGAAACCTTTGCTCCAGTTGCTCGACAAGAAACAATCAGAACTGTTCTTTCCTTGGCAGCCCATAAAGGATGGAACATTCAACACATGGATGTGAAAAGTGCATTTTTAAATGGATACCTGATAGAAGAGGTGTATGTTCAACAACCTCAAGGTTTCCAAGAACAAGGAAAAGAGAACCTTGTTTATAAATTGAAAAAAGCACTTTATGGCCTCAAGCAAGCACCACGAGCATGGTACTCACGAATTGATGGCTATTTCAGCAAGTATGGTTTCACAAAAAGCAAGAGTGAACCAACTCTATACTACCTAAAGAATGGAGTAGATATCCTCATAGTTTGTTTATATGTGGATGATCTAATATTTATGGGTAGTAATAATAAAATGAATATGGAGTTCAAAAACTCCATGATGAATCAGCTTTGAGATGAAGGATCTCGGATTAATGAGATACTTCCTAGGAATGGAAGTACATCAATCAAAGAATGGGATCTTCATATGTCAACAAAAATATGCTCATGACATGATCAAGAAATTTTCTATGCAATAGTGCAAATCAGTTGCAACACCAACAGGACATGGAATCCAACTAAGCAAAGATGATGGAGCACCAAAAGTTGACATGACCAATTTCAGAAGCATGGTTGGGAGTTTAATGTTTCTCACCAACACTAGGCCAGATATACAGTATGTTGTTTCTCTAGTATCAAGGTTTATGGCATGCCCATCCGAGCTGCATCTTCAAGCAACCAAACGAATTTTACGATATGTAAAAGGTACATTGGATTTTGGAATCCATTACCACAAGTCTAACTCTATGAAGTTAGTTGGTTATAGTGACAGCGATTGGGGCAGTAATATAGATGACAAAAAATCTACATCAGGGAACTGTTTTAGTCTAGGTTCAGGACTAATAACTTGGAGTTCCAAGAAGCAATCTGTTGTAGCATTATCATCTACATAAGCTGAGTATATAGCCATTACCCATGCTAGTACTCAAATCCTCTGGTTGAGGAAAATCCTTGAAGAGATTGGTGAAAAAAAAAATTGGTCCAACCAAACTGAATTGTGATAATATTAGTGCCATACAGTTGGCATATAATCCGATCCACCACAAAAGGTCAAAACATTTTGATATGAAGTATCACTTCATAAGAGATATGGTGGAACAACAGATAGTTGAGCTTCAATACTGCAGCACTTTGGATAATCTAGCAGACATCTTCACCAAAGGCATGGCTAAAGCTCAATTTATAAAGCTGAGAGACTGTATAGTCAGTCCTCTCAACTTTAAGGGGGAGAATGTTGGAAAATTACCATTGGTAAAAGGTTAAAAAGAGTATTTTACCTTGGGTAAGTTTACTTACCTTTTACCTTACCTGGATGGCAGTTGGACGACAGCATCTTTGGGCGGCAAGAGAATTTTAATTTAATTTCTTCTCCCTTCCCTTAACTTCTCCTATTCCCCCTTTTCTCTAGTATGGTTATTTTGTGTTTATTTAAATCATTTGTAACCTAATTTCAAGTTAATGGTGAATGGTTAATGCATATTTTACCTTTGCATCGAATAGCTCACCTTTCATAGGAATATTGGTAAACCTAGATGCCATCCATCGCATGGTCTTACTAGATCCAACAAAATTTAGAGAGAAATTGTTGCCTAACTATCCCATCATCTCATCTATCCATAGATCAGATCCTAAGATCCTGATGCCCCTAAAGCCTCATTGTGAGTATGGAGGGCACATCCTTGATGTAGAGATTCACACATGTGGTCTTGGAGATTTCATTCCATCCATCAACATGATCTCCATTGATTTGACCACTCCACTTCATAACCTAGCAGATCCTTCAAAACCATTGTGTCTTAACTTAGATGCTATTGATTGGGATCATGCTTATTCACCCCTAGAGCCTGAGTATTTCTTCCCTAATGAAGATATGCTACAACCATTTCATTTTGCATCAAGCTGTGCACATGATGTTTATCACGCTGGTCTTGACCCTAAGTCAGTGGGAACTATAAACCTAGCAGATGACATTCATTTAATCCCCACTCCTCACCAACTTGAGGAGGGGTCACATATGGAAATAGAGGAGACTTTCAAGGTGGACATTAGCAATGATCCTTCTCAACCAAAGAAATTCAAGTTTGGAGAAAGCTTATCTCCAGAAGAACAGGCCATCATAATTCCTCTATTGAAAGAGAGACCAAACCTTTTTTCTTGGACCTACAAATATATGTCGGGGCTAGATCCAAAGTTGGTTTTCCACAACATTTCTCTAGACCCTGCAAAGAAATCGATCAAGAAAAATCTTAGAAAGATGCATCCAACCATCACTTTTATGGTTAAAAACAAGTTGCAAAAACTGTTGGATGTAGTCTTTATTGTTCCCATCGACTATCCAGAATGGGTATCAAACATGGTACCCATAGGAAAACCTGATGGAAGAGTCTGCATTTGCATGGATTTTAGGGATCTCAATAAGGCAACCCCAAAGGATTCATTCCCATTGCCCAACATATATGCTCTTGTAGATGCAACTACGGGTCATGAGATGCTCTCCCTAATGGATGGTTTTTTTGGTTATAATAAGATTCATATTAAACCTGAAGACCAACATAAAACTACATTCACCACTCCATGGGGGACATTCTATTACAAATTAATGCTATTTGGTCTTAAAAATATTGGTGCCACATATCAGTGGGCCATGACATACATTTTCCATGACTACATGCATAAGATCTTGGAAGACTACATCGATGACTTACTGGCCAAGTCATTGCTGCATGAAGAGCATGTTGAGACCCTCATAAAGGTCTTTGATCACCTGATTGAGCACAATGTCAGGTTGAATCCTAAGAAATGCATCTTTGGCGTAACCTCTAGAAAACTCTTAGGATTCATCATTTCTAAATGAGACATCGAGGTAGACCTAACAAAGGTAAAGGCTATCTTGGAAATGGCCTCATCCATAAACATCAAAGATTTGAGAAGCTTATAGGGCAAAGTAGCATCCATAAAGTGATTCATCGCACAACTATCAGACAAATATTGACCCATGAATCAACTACTACACAAGGGGGTCCCATTCTAGTGGGATGAAGAATATCAGCAAGCCTTTGCTAAAATCAAGGAGTACTTGGCAACACCGCTAGTCCTAGCTCCACCAAGGCCAGACATGCCATTCCTATTGTATATATCTACTATCAATTTTGCTTTGGGCACCATGTTGGCTCAAAATAATGTGCAAGACAAGGAGCAAGTGATATATTACATCAGCCACACCTTGGTGAGCTACGAAATAGGATATGCATACGTAGAAAAGCTATGTTTAGTAGTGGTATTTGCAACCAAGAAATTGTACCACTACATGTTGAGCCATACGAAATATGTAATATCCAAAAAAACCCTTTGTAATATATGATGAGCAAGACATATCATAACACATGTACTGCAAAGTGGATCATGCTATTGACAAAATTCAATTTGGAATTCATAAGATAAAAGTCCATCAAGGGATAAGTCATAGCTGATCAACTAGCTGAGGCACCTCTTCAAAATATTATGCCCCTTACCATAAAGCTTCCTGATGATGCAGTACTTTGCACTATCAGAAGCACTCAAACCTAAAGAACCAAAAAATGAAGCTGACATGAATTTGTTCTTTGATGGTTCAAAGTGTGAGCAAGGAGGCGGTGTAAGGATTGTCTTTTTCATACCATAAGGTGCTCCAATGCCCTTGTCATTCAAACTAGACTTCCCTTGCACTAATAACAACACTTAATACAAGGTCCTAATATTGGATATCAAAAAAACCATCTCCATGAGAATCAAAAGGCTAAATATCTTTGGTGACTCCCTACTCATAGTCAACCAAGTCAAGGAACTATTTCAATGCTGGGATCCAATCCTAAAAGCTTACAAGGAGCTTGTTGACATATATCTATCCAAATTAGAGTGGTATGACATTGAGGCCATCCCTCATTTATCAAAAATATTCGTAGACACCATGGCATCTTTGGGATCCTTGATCCCTCAAAATCCATCTACTAATTTCACTACCATTCATGTTAAAATGCTCTTGCATTTAGTGATCCAATGTGAGGCTTTGGATAACAAGGAATTAGTCAACATGATTCATATAGATCCAGACCAGGACTGGTTCTGTAAAGCCAAATACTTCTTAAATAAGGCACCTTGGGGGTCCTTGATATCTCAAGGTCCTATGGGTAATGGTACCACCATTCACCACAAGGTTGTTTCTCAATATGCATTTGTGAACATCAAATCACAGGAGATGCAAGTCATCTTATTCATTGAAGTTGGAGCCTATCAGGATTGGCTTTCCAAGTTACAATATTTCCTAAGACTTGGAGTTGTCCCACAGGGACTGTCGCATGATCGAAAGATGAGCATTCAAGCAAAAAAGTAATAAGATATATCTTTCTAGGAGGCATATTGTATCATTGAAGCTATGATGGAGTCCTCCTTCATTGCTTAGAGCCCCAAGAATCAGCTTGGGTGATTTTGTAAGCTCATGATGGTACATGTGGTGGCCACTTCAATGACATGGCCATTGTTAAGCACATCCTTTGAATGGGTTATTACTGGCCCACCATGGAGAAGTATTACTGCGAGTATGTCAAGAAATGCATTAAATGTCAACATCATGCAAATTTGATGCACCTACCATCTCAGGCCTTACAACCCATTTAGGCATCTTGGCCATTTTCTCAGTGGGGTTTTAATCTAATTGAAAATATTTCTCCCCCATCCTTGAGCTGGCACACATTCATTTTAATGACCATTGAGTACTTCACCAAATGGGTGGAAGCGGTCCCCTTAACCTTGATAATTGGTCCTCGGATTGTGGAGTTCATACTCCACAATATCATTTGTCATTTTGGGGTACCTTTCAAAATAATCTCGGATAATGGTCCATCATTCAAAAATAAAAATGTGTGAGCTTTAACGACCAAATACAATATTCAACACAGTTTTGTGACACCATACTATCCATAGGCAAATGGGCAAGCAGAGGCCTCAAACAAGATAATAGTAGCCATCTTAAAGAAGATGATGAAATAAAATCATAAGGATTGGCACCTATAATTACCCTTGGCATTATGGGCTTACAAGACTAGCATACGAATGCCCACTAGGGCAACACCATTTTTACTTGTATATGGCACTGAGGCCATTATGCCCTTAGATTTGGAAATTCCAATATTGCGTGTCACATTGAAAGAGTTCATCAATGATGACACTGCATGGCAAGCTCACCTGGATCAACTGACCCTTCTAGATGAACAATGCATAAATGCTCTTGAGCATCTTTCATGTTTACCAGGATCATCTAACATGAGATTATAATAATAAAGTCCACCTTAGAGACTTTAAGGTTGGGGATCTTGTGCTTAAATAGAACCAATAGAACTCAAATTTGTCGCCACATCTACGAGATAAATTTATGACCAATTGGATAGGTCCCTATATCATCTCTGAGAATATTGGGCCTGGGGCATATCACCTAACAATTCTAGAGGGTTTTGAGGAGCCAGAGCCTCTCAACATCATTCATCTAAAGGTATTTCACACATAAATCAACAAAATATAAAAAACATTCAAATAAATTTCAAAATTTAAAAAATAATAGAAATCATAAAATTCCAAACAAATCAAAAAACATCAATAAAAAACAAAAGATCCAAAGGCATTTTGAAGACCTTTAGGCAAATCACAAAAGGCTCCAAGGGCATCTCCAATTCATTTGGTCAAATAACAAAAATCCCCAAAGGCATCTTAAAGCCCTTTGGTCAACTCACAAAAAGCCCCAAAGGCATCTTAAAGCCCTTTGGTCAATTCACAAAAATCTCCAAAGGCACCATAAGCCCTTTGGTCAAAAGCAAAACATAAAAGCACAAAAATAGTCATAATAATCAAAAGCTCAAAAACAATTGAAAGCATCAAAAATACAAAAACATTTGCATTTACATTTTGCATTCATGTAATTGCATTGCATTTAGGCATATCCATCCATTGCATTTACATTAAATACATTTGTGTTTGCAATCTTACAAACTACACCACATTTGTACCACAATCATGCATCTTCAAAATCCATCATCATCCATAACCCATGTGTGTAACTATATTTTTCAACACCAACCCATCCTATTGCTATGAGGAATATGCTAGGGTTTTCTGGTCACTCAGCCATACCTAGTGGATTTATCAGACTTTGTAGAAATTTATCTTAGTTTTTAATAGGTAAGGTTTAGTGTTGATAATACCTGGTATATTTCAAAATCCTATCACTAATCAAAACACTAAAATTCTAGTTGGAACAAAGGAAGATGAACACTACGAAGTGGTATTAGGTATCCTAAGGTGAAAAGTTTATCTTGCTCATCCCCCTGTGTGACCGGTTCATAAATGATGAGAATTGGAAAAAGGACAAGTTCATCCCTACCCAAAGAAATCCCTTGCTTCAATCAAAACAAGCAAAAATCCTCAACAAAGCAAAATTCAAAAACAAAATAAATAGTGATTATCATCACTACATAAATCCCTTGCTCAAAAGAAAAAACAAAATTTCAAAATAAACGAGTGATTTTCATCACTAAATCATGAGCAAGTATCCCAAATAAATATGAAGAAAAGAAGGGAGTATTGAACTTGAATCCCTAGAATTCTCAGCATGAACAAGCCGTAAGGTATCCTTACGCATGATGATATGTTTGTCACATTAGCATCTCGCTTGTGTATAGACCAATATTTGCATGTGGATGAGCTAGCTTTAGGTGTCCTGTACCACCTAGTGGTTTAATCCAATTGAGTCCAACTTAGGATCAAGATGAACATTTGAGGATCCCATACAATAATGGGCTGAATGAATCCCTCCTTGCACTAGGGTATGCTTATGTTTTATCTAATATATTCATTTGCACACACAGGGATAATGAAATATCTAGGTCTTCATAATAAAGCTTTATCCTTCGAAAGCTCTGTATGATCAGTATACAAATTTTGATGAAGCAAATAGAGTGTTTGAGTCTCATGGAAAACCTTAAAAATCACCTCATAGCAACAATTCATATCACAAATCACATCATCAACTTTCTATAGGAAGTCTTGTTCATTAAAGGGGATCCATGGAATAGGATAGATATCGGATAAATATCAACAATGATATTTAGATGACCACTAACTATTTTGTGCTTATATTTTAGTCTACTAAAGCTAATCAAGAAAAGTACATACATATCACATCATCTCATCTCACATTTGGATTCTTAAATAATTAATTCTTATGCTAAGAGTCATTATTTACATTCATGATTGTTATACATTTTGTGGTATCGCCCATTATATTGTTAAACTCATATCATGTTCATTTCTTATGTTTAAGTGATTAAATAATATAGGTTCATTTACAAAATATCACCATCATGTAAATAGTGCATTACAAACATTGCATTTACCATATCATAATAGCATAAGTTAGATGCATACAATACAACAAAATTAAACATGCATTTAACAATAAGCATTACATCCATATATGCATCCATCACCATCATCTAGATCATGCCATCTGATCATCCACATATCATAAAGCATAAGTCATATAAACCACACCATCTGCATACATCATAAGTAGTCCATCTACGCATCTAGGTCAAAGCATCTAAGCGTACATATATCATATAATGCATGTCATACATCACATCATATGCCATAAAATCATATTGCATCATATACCACAAAATCATATCACGTTATATGCCATAAAATCATATTGCATCATATACCATAAAAATAAAAACATAAACAAGAACATAATAAATACACATGATGAGTCTCAAAGTCTAGATATCATATAAACATGTGTCAAATAAGTACATGTAGGTACAAAAATCACCAATAAGGCTACAACTATGTAGGTCAGATGACCTTACACTCAAAAAGAGGTACAAAGTATCCAAGGATCCATAATGCTCAAGAGTGACCTACACCACTAGCCTCACCTCCGCCCTCATTGCCCCATTTGGGAGGTAGCATAGAACTAGCACCCCTAGTCCGCTCTGTCTGATACATGGTCTTATGGTTCAACCAAGTCAATGATTGCCCTGTAGTACTTTGGTCAGCCCTCTGTGACCCTCCTACCATAGGCCTCTCTAGTAGGCGGTCTCCTCAAAGCTAGACCTCATGCTTTAATGCCAATATATAGGAGGAATCTAGGGTGCGTCGCTCTAAGTCCTCTGCTAGAAGCCCATGCAAACATTGGATCTCCACACCTACATCTAGACCATTGTGTCACTGAGAAACTATAATAGGTGGTACAATCTAGCCCCGAGCAACATCTCAATTGACAATAAGTTGGGTAACCTATCTCTGAAGAGCGGCAATGGTGGCATCCCTTTGTTGCACCTCAATTTGGTATGTCTACAACTCAGCCTCAACCTAATGCAACTAATCCTAGAGAGAGTAATCCTGCTCCTTAGAAGCTAGCTCCTCCTCCTCCTCGGGGATAACCTACTCCATTGTAGCCTACTCCTCTAATCCTTATTGCCTTGTCTACCCCTAAGCATATGTCTGAGCTTGCACTCAATTCCCATAAATATCCTAAGCCTCTCCCTCATCCAAAGACTACCCCAGGTAGCCACCACCATTTCATAACCACATAATCCACCAACGGGTATAAACCTCTATGAATCCAGCATAAGCCATGCTAGAATCAACTATAGGAGGGTCATCCTCCTCCAATACTACTATGACTTGGGTAGTGGAAGGTTCCTCTCTATAGCAATCTGATGATAGAAAACTGGATCAAGGGGAACATCCTACTGAATGCAAAATTGTTAGAGCATCCTAGATTAGTAGAGATCTTTGATGTCATCCTTGCAGTCGATAATCCATCAATCACATCGAGTCCTCACTGTGAAGCTAGCTGGATCCTCCCAAGTAGGGCACTCATGATAAGACCTCCAGATGATATCAGTAGCCTATAAACCAGTCAAGGATACCATGTAGTGGGAAAGCTTCCTTTTAAAGGGTTGAATATTGTGCTCCTCGAGTGCTTTGAGCCACCTGGATCCATAATAATGGACATCCTTATCTAATGCATTGATCTCTTCTGGAAGTCCTATTGGATGGTCCACCTTGATATGCTCCCATATTCAGTATTTAATGTGGTATAGCTCATCATAGCACTATAACAATAGTATACTCCCCCAAGCATAGATGATCGATGCCTTGCTATCAATCAAGTCCTGTACCATCGCTAAGAGGTTCCATGGGAACCTCACTCCAAATTATTCAGGTATAAGAACATTACAGATGACCATCAACAACACAACATGTCTATGGGAGAAGGCATCCTCCTAGTACCACCTAGAAATTGATACCCCACCATATTTAGTATCCCAAAGGTATAAGCAACATGTCTCCTAAAGATCCTTGTGAAGATTACATCTCGTGCATTAGTGGGGGAAGAAATTATAGGAGCTCCATAAAAAGGGATCTTGAAGATCTTGTAGATATCCTTTGGCATAACGGTCATCTATTCGGTAGGGAGGTGGAAGATATTAGTCCTAGAGTCCCATAGATAAGCTAGGGCTATCAAATAGGCTTGATATGACATGATTGTCGAAATCCCAGTAACATATTGAGCCCACGAGCCTTAAGCCACTCCTAGTATATGTCATCTAGGAGCATAAGATCCACAAGTAGCTTTAGATCTTTAGCCTAAGTAGATAAGATCCAAGAGTTCAAAATATGTATAAATCAAGTGCACTAACAAACTAATAAATGTATAAAATATAAAATGGTGTGAGATAATCTAAATAAGCTTAAAGAAATAGGCATGGTGGATAAATGCACTTAAACAATCAAAAAAATCAAAATATTTTCTTCAAAATTTCAAAAAAATCAATTAAATTGCTTTACAATCCAAAAATCAAAGGAATAAACTTAAGGCCACTTGGCCACTAACACAGAGAGCGATCATGAGGTGGTCGTTGAAGCCGAAATTAGGTAGCTTCCAATGGTCAAAAATTTAATTTTTGGATTTCAAACTGGTCACTACCAGCAACAATGACCAGCCTCAGGCCAGGCTAGCCACTCTATGCAGTAGTAGCCAATGAGCGGCACGCTAACGGTGTACCCTTGTGGTAAAAAATCATACAAAAATGCAAAGAAACCTAAAATTAAAGGAAAACCATATGCCTAAACCTTAAATTAAGTCTATCTACTAGTTTAGTTCATTGCCAATAGGGTTAATGAGGTTTATTTACTAGATTTTTTAGTTAGGTTTATTTTACTGTAGTAAAAAAAGAGGTTAGGGTTTAGAAAGGTACTCGTGAAACTTTGGCTCCTATGCTAGTCGAAGCCTTGCCCTGCTTAGCCATGGTGTCCAATCGATAGTGTTCTAGTCACAAGAAATCACTTTCACCTTAGATCTCCAAAAACAAAATTGACAACTAGAAGAATGAAGAGTCAAAAACCCTAAATTACTTTTATCTTTTCTACTAAAGCCTTGGCCACTACTAACATCAACGACCCAAAATTTTTGGCCGTTGGACCTGACAACGGCCATGAACCAGTAATTTGGGGTTGTTGGACCTGACAAAAACTAAGAACCAATGAGAAATTTACTCAAATTATCACTATAGAGCACCTAAAAATGGGTCTTAAACACATTCACAAATCCAGGAGAATAAAAAATATCAAAATACCCAAAAAAATTACATATATCAAAATCTAAAAAACATCATAAAACCCAATTAACAAATAAATCAAACAATAAAAAAATTCCAAACGAGCCTCATAGTCAATAATTGGCTCTATACACTTGGCGATTGCAGTAACTAGCGCTCCATGCGATTCGACAAGATGATAATATTACCATAAGGCCACTTGGGGCAAAATAGTTATGGTAGAATTGAGATGATTCACCTCAAACCCGAAGAAGGCTATAACATAAAGACTGCCCCACAGGAGTGAGGATCCATCTTATTTCTCCTATAGAAAATTGGGAACCCACAAGCTAAAATAGAATTACATTCATCTTAATTCCCTAAGAAGGCCATTGCAGCCAGGCCACCCCATGAGATAGAGATGTGAAATTACCAAATAGGGTTCAAATCGAACTTGGATGAGAACTAATATATAAAAACAAATGAAACCTTCTAAAGAGGTCCAAATCATTCATTTTGGTCAAGAGACTCATCACTTTATTAATTTTCCTTTCCTCATCAACTTGTCGCTTGAGGGGGTAGTCAAAATTTTCAACAATCATAATCAAAGTCAACAAAATATCTCTCGATCATGTCAAGTTGTATTCATCTTATGAATCATTGCCAACAACTATCATAAGCTTACCCTTTGTTGGGGAAAAAATCAAATATGATAGTTAAGTTTGTAGCTCTCCTCCTTTCGGACCTATAGTAGTACTAAAGCTACCCGATCGCTTGATGAACGAGTGCAAAATTCCTTAAATTTAAGCCTTCCATTCTATTGGAAGAAATAATTCTATGATACGTGCCCTCCCGCATTACTGGGGCATCCAATGTTGATCATATCAATGATCATCATCCAACCTACAATGTGACCTTAGGTGATCTATTTTTACCTCGCGTTGTGTTTCCCATAATGCATCCCAAAAATGGGTATTTGTAGACACCTAAAACATATCATTTTTAGGATATTACCTATACGGACACATTCATAGACCATTTGAATCCTCTTGGATATCTCCAAGAGAAAGCAGTGGTCCTAACCACTCAAACAAGGTAGTTCTAGCCCATCTAGGCTTGGTCACTCTCAAGCAGAGTGACCATGACACCTGGCCACTGAAGACTACAACAACCAAACCTAGCCACTGGACCTGACAATGACTAGCATTATGCATAGTTTGGTTATGAATATAGGTCCAGATCATACATTTTGACTACACCTTTGTATTATTTACGGGTAGGTTTTGACGAGGAACTCTCTGAGTTTTTCCTAACTGTCCCTTCAATGCTAGTTTGTGACTAATGCTTCCCACTTGAAATGGTTAGTCACATGCAATTTGGATTGAAATTTCTCTAATAAGCCAAGGTCTTGATCTGAGATGGAAGTCTACATATGGACTCTACCATGAAGAGCAAAGGATACACGAAGTTTTAGAGTTTAAGTAGCGAAGCCCTATTGAAATGAAGAGCCAAGCTATGTCTCTTTGAGGAGCATCGGAGCGTCATTTGGTTGAGATATGTCCATGCATCAATTTTTATATTCATAGTTCCAAACCTCCAATAAATGTAGGAGACATGCTCGGTGACCCTTGAACATCAATTGTAGCAAGGAGGATAGTGCAACATCCCATAGTTCATGAGGAAAAGAGCTTCATATCGTGATCGTTGTCTTGGAAAGTGGCCCATAGGCATATTTTAGAGCATAGATGTTATTTCCCTTTGCTTTAGTTTAGATTCATTACTATTTAATTTATTGATTAGTCATAGCTTAGATATGGTTTCACTAACGCATCTACTTCGTATTTCTCAGCTTTCCATGCATTTATCATTCTATTTATGTTTATATTTCATTATTATCATGATTATGCAGATCCCATAACAAAGGCCTCATCCGGAGAGGTGGTCCATCCTATTAAGCATGATTTTTTGTTTCCATGAGCATAGGTACAAATATTTAGGGATAGATTTGAGCAGCAGGAGCTCAAATATCCCTCCAGGACTAGATTTGGAGAAGGAAGCATCTGTAAGTCCCCATATAGTTTCATGTGTAGGACCAAGAGGTCTACATATGTGCATCATTCCCTTGTAGGGAGAATATCTGATCGCTACTCTATATTGTGTAAATCCTTGCATCAAAATTATGGGTATCCCTCAGAGGGATGGACTTGTAACTAAGGACTCGAGATATTGATAAATAAAACATCCTTATTTGATTTCTTATTTTTGTGTTGCATGTGCTTTTGGTACTTTCATTTTTGTGTAAGTGGTAATATACGTGATAAACCAAGCTACAAGTAGGGTAGCCTAGAGGGGTGCATGCCTCCTAGGGTTGCACAATATAAATATATATAAAAGAGGTACACCATGATACAAAATACGCACAAGCTACAATGGTGAGTCCTCAAACCTCACATCCAAAAAATAAGAAGCTAATGATAATAAAATGAAAGAATTCCTACTTTGGCTAGCCCTACACCACCACTCTCATTGCTATCCTCAACCTCGTATCTATGAGGTTGCCTAGATCCATTGGTACCTAACCTATGGGATGCACCTGAAGCCATGGCACAGGTGGTGCAACTAATGACCCTCCTAAAGCTTCACTTCGTTGGATTTGTGATGATTAAGAACTAGATAGATGTGTAAGGATAGTAATATCATTAAGTAGCAAATTATTCTATAGAAATCATACATAGCCCCTATCTTACTCTAGATGAGCCATCAAAGGAGATGACCCCTAACCAATTGATGGTCTATGAGACCCTATAGCTCAAAGAGAATCACACTCAGTCTTTAGAGTGTCTCACTCTATTGTAAGCCTAGAAATATCCTCTTCGATACTATGTAACTATGCTTATAGGGTGTATCTCCCCGCTACCCAACACCATCATCTCTTCCTATCAGTATCCCACTAGATTTTATTTGTAGCATGGGTGGAGTCCCTATTAATTAATTAACCCTTTAGGATATGCACCTCCTTCCTTAAGGTGTGATCTGCTCATTCAGATCATACTCATATATAGCATTGCCTTCGTCAACCTCCATCCATAAGAGTCTCTAAAGCATTGCTATCTCCCTATGCTATTGATGCTTCCATATATCTATCCAAATGATGACATACACATCATTGAGGGGAATATACCTCATCTCCACCAACCTCAAACTCTCTAATTTCTACCCCTATCTGAGCAAGTTAGGCTACAAAATAGGTAGTATACTCAATAATGGTACCTGGATCCTCTGCATCTACATCTAAAAGTGGTAAATTTAAGTCATCACCCATAGGATCAGGTCTAGACTAGGCTAACTATGTCTCATTTATCCTCTGCCAGTATACTACTAGCTTCTCAAGGATATTCTATCTCACACCAAACTGATGGATTATCCATGTGCTATGTACCATGACACTAGTAAGCCATATACTATGTCATGCCCACCTTAGGTGTAAACCCTCCTTAGTCCAAGTTGAAGATCCTTTCTAGGGCCTCAATATCACATGTTCTAGTTGTAACCCATTAAATGAATTTAAATAGTGCTCTAGGTCACCCTGATTGAGGTGACTCTAGTACTACTCATGCTATTGTATCCACTGCATGGCATACAAAATATCTCAATCAACCATGTCTCACCATGTGGTACAAGGTAGGACATGCAACCTATCAACACTAAAGTGTTCCCATCATGAAACCTATAGAATGAAGCTATTCCCCAAGCCTAGTCGATGTCTCTCTTATATCTCATAGAGCTCCCTATAAAGCTATCATAGAAATGTAGTACCCCATGACATGATCATGGGCCACTCTACCAAATATTACACAATGTCCAATAGGTTCCAAGGGAACCTCACACTAGATGAATTAGGTAGAATTAAGTTTTATATCAATGACATGAGCATTGCATAGTTCATTGTTAGCAATATTGTGGCATATACAACACCAACCCTCACCATACAACTATCTAGGTCACAGTCTACATATCACCACTGTGCATAATAGACTCATCATAGTACTACGTCTCACTAAAAATTTAAGGTAGTCACAATAGGCTCTCCCTCAATAGGAACCCATAAAATTTGGTATACATCCTCTAGGGTCATAATGATCTCCCCGATTGGCATGATGAAGGTGTTTGTCTAAGAATCCCATCTATATATCAAGGCCATCAGATAGGCTTGATCAACATAAATGGACTCTATATGAATAATATGTAGTAGCCCCAAGATCCTAAGCCATGTCCAATCATCTTCATTCTCTAGCACCACAACCTTCTACTAGGGTAAAAACTTAATAAAAAATACCACAAGTCCTAAGAGCGACCATATTAGGTTGAGATGGTCTCCAATTGCCACAATCTCTCAATGAGACAATAAAATATTAGGATTATATCAAGTCAAGAGGGTCATCAAACATGATTTTCTTGAGTGAGACAATCATAAAGAGGGATTGTCTCAAATCAATATGGTCCCCAAAACACAAAATTAAACATTAAAAAAATAATGAAAAGAAAAACAAACATCACAAGAAAACAATGAGAAAGGAAAAGAAAAGCATATTAAAATTTATCTACCCATATTTTCATTTGCCTAAACTACCCATCCCACCCATTCATTTACCATTAATCTTAATGTGGGTTCATTTTTATTAAAAATGAAAAGTTGAGATAATTTTCCTTACTCTCCTCCTCCTTGTCCCACTCACTCTTGTATCGTGCGGTTAAAAATAAGCCTCATTATCATAAATTTGCTATTTGTAACAAATAAGGGATATGACTATCTGAGACAATTGCATGATGAAACGCAACCATATGGGATGACCATGATTTTACAAAATAAAATAAAAATTACCATTAACCAACCACCATCTTGGGTCAAGACAGTCCCTAGCAAAAATGAAATTTTATTATTTTTCAAAGGCACCCAAGTTGATAACATCATTTTTGTCAAGCGAATTATCACCATAATAATTTTATATATCCTATATCGACTCATCACTTGAGGGGTTAGTCAATAAATATAAAATTTAGGTTTCAAAATCAAATCAATAATCAAACACTCAAGAGTTCAAATCATGTTCATCCAAGAATCATTATCAAAAACTATCATACACTTCCCTATTTTCTAGGGCAAAAGCAAAAATATCAAGAAAAATCTTGGTAGGTCTAAAGCCTAAACATGTTAGACTTAGATTATATCTATCTAGATGAAAACTACCAAGATTAGGAAAACCCAAAGCCTAAAGTGTAGACTTGACATTGTCTACCCATAACTAAAAAGTTTACCAAAATTTAATCCATCAATGTGTTGGAAGAAATGAAACAAATATGTGCACCCTTTCAATAATTGTGGCATATCATGTTGACTTCTTCAATAAAAATCATCCATAATCAATGCAACCATTTTAGATCATCTATTTTTGTTTCACATTGTGCTTACACACAAAGCATCCCAAAAAAGGGCATATGTAGAAACTTAAAATATGTTCTTTTAAGGAGACTCATCAAAAGGCCTCCTTATTACCCCCATAGTCCACATTGGGCAACCCTAGGGCTAACTTGATGATTTTTACCAATTTTGGATGACTTTTCATATAAGCTTCCTAACCATATCAACTCGAGACGGTCTCTAGACCGTGACCATATCAACCTGAGATGACCATGAAAAATCAAAAATAAAAATAATAAAAATAACAACTAGTAGTTGAAACTGACTATTAGTACCATGCATGATCTTGTACCAATTTTAGATGCCTTGCATGAGATAATTTCAAAAATATTTCATGTAATTAGCTATTCTGGGACATGCATCTATTTTGACAATGCAAAGTGCCCCTTTTCTTTTTCATGCAGGGTGCCCTAGCTTTGATCAAGAAATATATAATGTTGGAAATTTGAGCAAGTTTTGTTGTCATTGATGTCAAGATATTTGATGTCCAATTTTGTCGTCATTGATGTAATAAGTTTGTTTTTACAAAAGGTAAGGAAGTGGTTAAAAGAAAAAGGATATAGCATTTATTTTTAATATTATATGCCTAAAGAGGTTAAAAAGGTTGAAGACCCAAGGAAAGAGAAGCAAGTTTAAAAATAAATAATAATATTATAATATTTGGGCAAAAGGAAGAGGTGAAAATAATGAGGTCCAAGGAATCATTAAAAAATATATATCTCCGACAAGACCCATTGAGCAGATTATAAAGGTTTTAATTTAATTTATTTAAATTAAAATATTTTAACCTAAGGTTAAAATTTTAATTTAAATAATTAAATAGCACAAGGTTTAAAATTTAAATTCAAATTCAAAAATCAAAATCCAAAAGGGTTGATGTGTTTAATGCAAAGGATAAATTATAAATAAGAAATGATTTTTATTTCCAAATAATGTATTATTCGAATGCCTAAGTGGAAATAATATTTGAGCGCTCCATATGCGAAGGGAAGAAGACATGAAGGTTTTTAATTAAAAGGAGGTCAAAATTCATTTCAATTTGGGTGGCACGATAAAATAATCCCAAGGCTCTTGGTAGCATAGACGGTGGTCGAAGGCTGGCTAAGGTGCTTGTAAGGAGCAGGTCGTGGTTTCGAATCCCATGCGATTCATTTTTGCAAAGGAGAGGTTTTCATTTTCACCAAAATCTATAGGAAGAAGATAGTATATAGGCACAAGGACATTGTCATTCATGTATGGGCATGTAGCCCAGGTGATAACTTAGCCTTGGCTAAGGTGCTGTGACGGCTTTGGTCATGGGTTTGAGTTTGGGCATAGTCGAAATCATGCACAATATTTTGGTGATGTGGGCATTATTAATGTATGCTACATTTTAATTAATTTACTAAAGTTTTAATGCGAAAAGATTTTTGGGTCCACGTGATAATTAAAAGGTATGTGTGGAATGTATAGGGATCCATAAGGATTGTTGAAAAATATTTTATTTTTTGCTTGAAAATAAATAAAAAAATTGGATATTATAAGGTATTAACAAAAGAAATTTATTTTTATGTATTGAATATTATTTTGAGAGGATTGGAGATTATAAGGTGTTAACAAAGGAACTTTGCTTTTATGTGATGAATGTTATTTTTGATAGTATTGGAGATAATAAGGTGTATTGAGATTTGATATTTTATTGTATATTTTTGAGTGGTGAAATAATTATTGAGGAAAATATTTGAGTGGCAATTTTGAGATAGACTGTTGCTATCTAACCTAGAATTGGCAAGAGGATTTTGTTGCAAGTAAAATAAGTTTCAAAGACATATGTCCATCAAACCAAAAGGTATGGACACACTATATTTTGTTTAGAATGGTTGAAATGATTGTATGAAATATAAGGTGGAGTGAAAAGGGTTGTTGAGTATTGTTGGAAATATGTGAGCAAGTTTAAGTGTATCTTGTTGATGAATGTTTTGAATTGAGATAGAGATTGATAAATATTTGAGTTAGGGTTTGAGACCCACATTGTGCTTTTTGTTTGAAGAAGTTTGAAAACACTTGTTGAGGGTTTGTGAGCAAGTTGTATTTCATTGATTGAATGAAATTCTTGAGCATTGGATTTTAGTAATATTGAAAGTGAATGTGCAAACATTAGAAACCAAATTTGTGAAAGTGACACACTTAATGATTGAGTAGAAGATATTGATTTTTTTAGAGTACATCATTATCTATATGTTCCAAAGGTCAAACAAATTATGAATAGAATATGTCTAAACTGCTTCAAGTTAAAGGAATTATTTTGAAGATTAGACAAAGCAATTGATAGCATTATGTGCAAGATTTGATATTGATTGAGCATATCTTGTGATTTGTATTGAGAATGTGTTTGAACAAATTTGAGTAATATTTTGTGAGAGCTTAAGGATAAATTTGAGTAAGATTGAAGAACACAAGCTTATATTGAAAGGGGGGGTGAACAGTATAGCACCCACTTTTTACTTTCTTTCCAAACCAATATCAATTAGTGTCCTCAATTGCAATAACCAAATATAATAGTGTGCATTAATAACATCGATAGCAATAGTAAGCAAGTGCACAAATCATCACACACAATTGAGACACAAGATTTAACGTGGTTCCCCCAATGTGGTGTAGTCTACAAGATATTATCCTTATAATATTTTATAAATAAATAGGGATCCTTATCCCAATACAAATGATTACTTTGATATGCTCAAAGATAGGTTATCATTATCTGCCTATTTATCATGAATTTGCTATTTGTAACAAATCAGGGATATGACTATCTGATACAATTGTGTGATGAAACACAACCATCTGGGATGACCATGATTTTACAAAATAATAAAAAAAATTACCATTAACCAACCACCATACCGGGTCAAGCGAGTCCCTAGCAAAAATGAAATTTTATTATTTTTCAAAGGCACCCGAGTTGATAACATCATTTTGGTCAAGTGACTTATCACCATAATAATTTCATATCTCCTCTATCGACTCGTCACTTGAGGGTTTAGTCAATAAATGTAAAATTTAGGTTTCAAAATCAAATCAATAATCAAATACTCAAGAGTTCAAATTATGTTCATCCAAGAATAATTATCAAAAACTATCATACACTTCCCTATTTTCTAGGGCAAAAGCAAAAATATCAAGAAAAATCTTAGTAGGTCTAAAGACCAAACATGTTAGACTTAGATTCTATCTATCTAGATAAAAACTACCAAGATCAGGTAAACCCAAAGCCTAAAGTGTAGACTTGACATTGTCTACCCATAACTAAAAAGTTTACCAAAATTAATTCCATCAATGTGTTGGAAGCAATGACTCAAATATGTGCACCCTTTCCATAATTGGGGCATCTCATGTTGACTTGTTCAATAAACATCATCCATAATCAATGCAACCATTTTAGATCATCTATTTTTGTTTCACATTGTGCTTACACACAAAGCATCCCAAAAAAGGGCATCTGTAGAAACTTAAAATATGTTCTTTTAAGGAGACTTATCAAAAGGCCTCCTTGTTACCCCCATAGTCCACATTGGGCAACCCTAGGGCTAACTTGATGGTTTTTACCAAATTTTGACAACTTTTCATATAAGCTTCCTAACCATATCAACCCCAGATGGTCTCTAGACCATGACCATATCAACCTGAGATGACCATGAAAAATAAAAAATCAAAATAATAAAAATAACAACTAGTAGTTGAAACTGACTATTAGTACCGTGCATGATCTTGTACCAATTTTAGATGCCTTGCATAATATAATTTCAAAAATATTTCATGTAATTAGCTATTCTGGGACATACATCTATTTTTACAATGCAAAGTACCCCTTTGCTTTTTCATGCAGGGTGCCCTAGCTTTGATCAAAAAATCTATAATGTTGGAAATTTGAGCAAGTTTTGTTGTCATTGATGTCAAGAGATTTGATGTCCAATTTTGTCGTCATTGATGTAATAAGATTGTTTTTCCAAAAGGTAAGGAAGTGGTTAAAAGAAAAAGGATATAGAATTTATATTTAATATTATATGCCTAAAGAGGTTTAAAAGGTTGAAGACCCAAGGAAAGAGAAGCAAGTTTAAAAAGAAATAATAATATTATAATATTTAATATTATAATATTTGGTCAAAAGGAAGAGGTGAAAATAATGAGGTCCAAGGAATCATTAGAAAATATATATCTCCGACAAGACCCATTGAGTAGATTATAAAGGTTTTAATTTAATTTATTTAAATTAAAATATTTTAACCTAAGGTTAAAATTTTAATTTAAATAATTAAATAGCACCAAGGTTTAAAATTTAAATTCAAATTCAAAAATCAAAATTTGAAAGGGTTGATGTGTTTAATGCAAAGGATAAATTATAAATAGGAAATGATTTTCATTTCCAAATAATGTAATATTCGAATGCCTAAGTGGAAATAATATTTGAGCTAAGGGAAGAAGACATGAAGGTTTTTAATTATAAGGAGGTCAAAATTCATTTAAGTTTGGGTGGCACAACAAAATAATCCCAAGGCGCTTGGTAGCATAGATGGTGGTCGAAGGATGGCTAAGGTGCTTGTAAGGAGCAGGTCGTGGTTTCGAATCCCATGCGATCTGTTTTTGCAAAGGAGAGGTTTTTATTTTCACCAAAATCTGCAGGAAGAAGATAGTATATAGGCACAAGGACATTGTCATTCATGTATGGGCATGTAGCCCAAGCGATAACTTAGCCTTGGCTAAGGTGTTGTGATGGCTTTGGTCACGAGTTTGAGTTTGGGCATAGTCAAAATCGTGCACAATATTTTGGTGACGTGGGAATTATTAAGGTATGCAAAATTTTAATTAATTTGCCAAAGTTTTGAATGCGGAAATATTTTTGGGTCCACGTGATAATTAAAAGGTATGTGTGGAATGTATAGGGATCCATAAGGATTGTTGAAAAATATTTTATTTTTTTCTTGAAAATAAATAAAAACATTGGATATTATAAGGTGTTAACAAAGGAACTTTATTTTTATGTATTGAATATTATTTTGAGAGGATTGGAGATTATAAGGTGTTAACAAATGAACTTTGCTTTTATGTGATGAATGTTATTTTTGAGAGTATTGGAGATAATAAGGTGTATTTGAGATTTGATATTTTATTGTATATTTGTGAGTGGTGAAATAAATATTGAGGAAAATATTTGAGTGGAGATTTTGAGATAGACGGTTGCTATCTAACCTAGAATTGGCAAGAGGATTTTTTTGCAAGTAAAACAAGTTTCAAAGACATATGTCCATCAAACCAAAAGTTATGGACACACTATATTTTGTTTAGAATGGTTGAAATGATTGTCTGAAATATAAGGTGGAGTGAAAAGGGTTGATGAGTATTGTTGGAAATATGTGAGCAAGTTTAAGTGCATCTTGATGATGGATGTTTTGATTTGAGATAGAGATTGATAAATATTTGAGTTAGGGTTTGAGACCCAAATTGTGCTTTTTGTTTGAAGAATATTGAAAACACATGTTGAGGGTTTTTGAGCAAGTTGTGTTTCATTGATTGAATGAAATTCTTGAGCATTGGATTTTAGTAATATTGAAAGTGAATGTGCAAACATTAGAAACCAAAATTGTGAAAGCGACACACTTAATGATTGAGTAGAAGATATTGATTTTTTTATAGAGTACATCATTATCTATATGTTCCAAAGGTCAAACAAATTATGAATAGAATATGTCTAAACTGCTTCAAGTTAAAGGAATTATTTTGAAGATTAGACAAAGCAATTGATAGCATTATGTGCAAGATTTGAGATTGATTGAGCATATCTTGTGAGTTGTATTGAGCATGTGTTTGAACAAATTTGAGTAAGATTTTGTGAAATCTTAAGGATAAATTTGAGTAAGATTGAAGAACACAATCTTATACTAAGAGGGGGGGGGTGGACAACATAGCACCCACTTTTTACTTTCTTTCCAAACAAATATCAATTAGTGTCCTCAATTGCAATAACCAAATATAATAGTGTGCATTAATAACATAGATAGCAATAGTAAGCAAGTGCACAAATCATCACACACAATTGAGACACAAGATTTAACGTGGTTCCCCCAATGTGGGGTAGTCTACAAGATATTCTCC
>JAQPPZ010004874.1:0-25341 GCA_028583015.1 Wollemia nobilis
CCGTGCCTCCCAATGGACCCTCTCCTCTCCAGTGTCGCAATACCCACCACGAGTCATACTCAGTGGTAGTACCGATGTCATCCACATCCGGGACCTCAATCACCGCATCCGACTCCTCACCTAATGGCACAGTGATCGGTGGCTCCAGATCCCTCTCGTCTCCCCGACGCCGATAGACTACGGGCTCACCAGGCAACCCCTGGCGCACCCCAAACTATCGTGTAACCCGGTGGTATGGAAAGAACTCATGCTCCGTCCCATGCCGCCCAGTCAACCATCGCTCCCTCCGTACCTATCGGAGCCACTCTCCAGCCTCAGGCTAGGCTGGATAGTCCCGATAGGGACGCCAAAACACCTCCCCTGGAGTGAGCCAAGAAAATGCATCAATGTAGTGCTCAATGGCACCTGCCCATTGCCGACTCTGCCCCTGCTCCGCAGACTGTTGCCACAAATCTGCATAACCAATCTCCTCATCCTCCATCGTCGCCCGAGTTGTCCATGGTAACCCGGTAGGCCTCTCAACAGCTATGTGCTGCCAACCCCAGCACTGCAACAAAAAACTACAACTGACACCCTTTCGTTGTCGACAGCGGACCCCGTACAGCTCCCCGTAGAGTTGTGCCAACAAAGTCTGTCCCCATCTCAGAATCAACGATGCCTCTATCGGGCACTCTGCCAACTGCCACACCAAATCTAGCAGGTTCCACGGGAACCTCGTGCCTGACGAATCAGGGAGAAGAATGTTAGAAATGAGGCCCATCAAGAATGCGTGCCTCACTCCTAACACCCCCCTCTCCTTCCACCAGCTAACCAAAATCCTGCCAGCCTGGAAATCCACCTCGGCTGTCTCCACTGGGTCTGCTACACCCAGCTCCCCCCCATGCCCAAAATATCTCATAGGTATAGCAGTCCGCTGATAAAACGGAGATGTCCTAATAGGAAGACCATCTATCAAAATCTAAAGTAACCAATAGACGTCCTCAAGAGTCACAGTCATCTCCCCTGTCAGGAGATGGAAAGTATTGGTCCACGGATCCCAAAGCTTTATCAGGGCCGTCAGATAGGCCTGATCAGAAACCACAGGCTCCAGTCGAGCCACCTGCTTGAGCCCAAGGGCATCAAGCCATTCCCAGTCATCATCGGTCAATGCCAACCGCGCCTCAGTAAATGCAGCGGGGACACGGTACCGGCTCTTAACAACCTGCAAAGCAAAAAAAAAAAAAAAAAAAAAAAAAATCACAAAATAAAAAAAAACATCACAAAAAAAATATATATATATATATATATATATATATTAAAGTTTTGAAAAGCGTCAACACAAAAACAATGCATTAAATTAAAGCAAAATAAACTCTAGGGTCACTTACAGGTCTCGCCTCGGCTCCGCCACTCGAACCAATTTGTGCACTCATGATAGCAGAGAGAATTCCAGCAGCGCTTCGCTTCGCAGAATTACCTCCTCCTCCCAGAGCTCCAAAATCGCAAGAAAAAAAATGACACAAATAGCCCAAAATCAAGTTTTGGCCATTAAATAGGCCTTTTGCATTGGAATTCATCCTTGATTGGGACGAGCACTCTGATCAGTGCTCATCCCACCCAGGGATGAATTATCCAGCTGGAATTCGTCCCACCCAGGGACGAATTCAGGTCAGCACAAAAAAAATCAACAAAAATGACTAAAAATGCACTAAAAGCAGACAATAAAATTGCCCGATAGGATTGCTACTGCACCTGACAACAAGGGCATACAAAATCGACATTGGAGTCACAAATTGTCACTATCATACTCCCTAAGAAGGCTACCATAGCCGGACCGCTCCACGGGAAGACGGATTTTAGACAATTTCATCCCCAAACGACATCACAAAAGGGTCAAAGCCCACTCAAAAACAGTACAGAATTCAACAAAAACACAGAAAAAAAAAAAAACATTGTCGGACATAAGTGCTCTTGAACTTAACATCTAGGCAAAGAAAATTGATGTCGAGGTCCAAATTATCACTCTCCTACTTCCCCAAGAAGGCTACAATAGCCAGACCACTCCACGGGAAGTTAGATTTTCGATGATTTCAATTCATTACGGCATCACCAAAAGGGTTAACACCCACCAAAAATAGGTCCAAATGTTGGAAAAATTGCATAAGCTTAACGGTAAACCCTTTAAGGCATACCTGCACAAGTCATCTTGGGTCAAGCGACTCGTCGCTTCTCTCACGAAGGTCATTCCCTCATCGATTCGTCGCTTGAGGGGGTAGTCACACTTAGTCACCAATCAACAATCACACACCCAATAAAGGAAAACGACATGCATTCAAAGAATCATTGACAAAGACAATCACGCTCCTACTTGGGGTAGTAAACAAGCAACAATCAAATCAATCAAACACTTGGCATTTCGTGAATCATGAACACAAGGTTCCCCCTGAGGATAAAAACACCCTTCACTTGTTCATGACTGATCAATGTCTAAGTTCAAGTCACACCTCACCAAAATAGGTTAATACTTGAAATCAAATTCCTTAGCTCGTCAGAAGCAAGGATTCAAGAATGCATGCCCTTTCCATACTTGGGGCATAAAAAGTTGGTTAGGTTACCAAGAAACCCTAATCATTAGTGCTTTGGTTATCTATTTTTTCTCAGCACTACGTCACCTGCAGTGCTTCCCAAAAAGGGGCATATGTAGACACCAAAATAGCACCAATCCGATTATGTGACTGCAAACACTGATCGCTTTGACAAACACAGCCCCCAGGGCAGCCCTCAGAGGTTAAACAGTGGTCTTAACCACTTTCATAGCAATTTTGTAAGGTCAAGAAGCAATTTGGCACACTTGGACACTTTGCCCAGTATTCATCTCACCCAGGGACGAATTCAAAATAGAATCCGTCCCACCCCAGGACAAATTCTGAATCCGTCCCTGGGTGGGACGAATTCTAAGCTTAACGGGAAAAAAGGCAAAGGGTGCCAAGTGGCAGCCCAGAACAGTCAGTTAAGGACTCTTGCCTTGCACGTGTGTGTAGGTGGATAGAGGGGCCGTTAGAAGACTGTCACAAAAGGCATTTATCAAAGCTCAAGTCAATGGAGGACTCCCCTACCTCATGGGAAGACAAGACTTCCACATGGCGCCTATGGCCAACACATGGCATTTGTGCTTCCCTCCCAAAAGAGACCCCATGGGTCTATAAAAGGTGGGACTTTTCTCACCCAAAACATACAAGTTGAAGGAGTTTTCAAGCAACGAAGTGCTGCCGAGTTGAAGACCCACTTGCATCCCTTTTGGTTCACCTTCCCACATCCACCAATCTCTTTTGCAAGGGAGGTTGTTGGATGGCCTTTGGAAGCTCGAACCTGATCCAAATCCAACACATGGACACCTGAACCAATCAATTCGCCAACCCCCAAATCCTAAGTGGTTTTGGGCCCATCCCTGGTGGATTGGCTCCAAAATCAAATGCCAACGGTGGGAGGCCCACTTGGGCACCCCCGCACCTCCCAAGTCCTATTTTTAGTTTTTGAGCATTTTAGATTACTTTTTAGATTGCATTTTGTGTTATTAGGTTTGATTAATCCATAGCTGCAATTTTGTAACTTTTGGTCAGATTCTAGTATGTTTTGTGTTGCTTTGTCATTTTGCTGACTTGCAGGTGTCGAGGTCAAATTCCTGAGGGTGGATGCCAAATTGGGAGAATCCGACCATCTGGGTCATCCCAAAATGGCCCCAATTACATAACCCCCTTGTTTGCAGGCGTTTTGCAGGTCTCGGGATCCGACATTGGAGCGACGGCGGGTCGGTTTCTTCAACACGGAAGAATTCGTCCCACCCGGGGACGAATTGCAATCAAAATTCATCCTGCCCAGGGATGAATTCCAGGTGAAGGTAGATTGGCCAAGCTGTCTCGGTGGCGGTGGCCTTACGGTAACTTTTCTTATCTTCTGTCAAGTTTTGAAGCCATTTGGACTCACTTGTAATTCTTGTTTCGGGCAAATATTTACATGCATATTTCGTTAGTTTTAGAGAGCAAACGCTTTTCATTTGCGGCGAGTGCTACTGACATCTTGGTTGTTTCTTTGTTCGCAGGAGAAGCAGTAGAGGTGAAGAACTCATCGACATCAGCGGCGGCATCATCTTGGCCCACCCATTGCAATCGTGGGCACGCGGAAAGAGGAATCATTTAGTGATTGTAATCAAACTCTATTTGCGCTGCTAGCCCCTGAAAAGGGAGGAGACGTCATTGTAACAGAGATCAAGGGATATTAATGAAAGGGCTGTGTTTTCTCTATTTGCTTGTGTCTCTTCCAATGTGTTTCTTTTCCATTTCATGCAATTTACATTTCTAGGACTTAAGAAGGGAGTTGACCTTGAATCCCTGGAACTCTCAGCATTCTATAGGTCATAAGGCAAGCTTCAGTACCAATTTGGTTGATAGCCTATCGATAACAGAAGTAAACCTCCCGCATGACGATATATCTATCACATTAACTTGCGTACAGATCAATGTTTGCATGTGGATGAGCTAGCTTATGGCATCCTGGATTACACTGTAGATTAATCTTAGTACATACAACAAAGGAATTCGTGGAGCTAATTAGGTGATCCTTAGTATAGGTTCGGTTGAAAGCCCATTTGGCACTGGCGATATCCTAACAAATACCACTAAATGAACTCAATTGCACACACAGGGATGTTAAATAACTCGGTCAAAAACAGGTCCGATTCATACCTTGTTCAAAAGTCTTGTAAGATAAAGTACAGTCATGGATAGTGAGATAAAACTGTCTGAATCTCAAAAAATCATACATTCATCCCAAAACCATCTGCGCTACTTATCATCCTTATGATACCATCAGAAAATACAAAAATAGAAAAAACCAGGTAAATAAAGAGCTTCTTAAACAGCCTACAGTGCAATCACCACAAATATCATTCATCCATTTCAATTTGCATATCACAAAGACATTTAAAACATTTGAATTCATCATAACATCTACATTCATCAAAATGAATAAACATGCATAACAAAAATCACATCATCACATGTACAAACCCAAAAATAAAATAGGTATATATATATATATCGTCAAAAAGATGCCCGCAGGCTACAAAACCGGTCCTCAGACCTCGCAATATATCCAAGAACCCAACCTAAGGCATCGGCCACCATGATCACGCAGGATCGGTGTGACAGGAACTACCCCCCGTGGTGTGGGTCCTACGGGACCTTGCAGGGCAGCTACTGCTAGCCCCCGCATCATGCCTGCTACCCCCTCCCTCATCTAACTGCTTGTGATGAGATGATGATGACTGCTTAGTCAAACTATCCCTCATCCGTCAAGAAGATCTACTGATCGAGGGCTCAGGAAGTCGCCCGCCAAGGCAGATGACCTCCCTCTCCAAGTCTATCCGATACAGACACAACTCTCCCTCTCGTCAATAATAGATAGACAATGCATCATCGCGCTGCGCCAAAACTCTATCCCGCTCTGCCAACTGAGCTCGTAGAAGATCCCTCTCCAGATCCCACATCCGTAGCAGCTCTGTAAGTCGCGCAACCTCATCGCCTACATCCGACCCCACCTCCTCTGTATCTACTGGATGCATAGGACTCGCGGGGACAGTGGCTCGCTCAGGCTCCAAATGCTCCTCCACATCCTGCATGTCCGGCTGCTCCGGAACACCCAAGTCCACATCCTCATCTCCCACATCCATCATGTCTGCATCATCCAATAGCCCCCCCTAATCAACCCCTGCCGCCTCAGCATCCTCCACTGCTGCCTCTGTGCCTCCCAGTGGACCCTCTCCTCTCCAGCATCGTAATACCCACCACGAGTCATACTCAGTGGTAGTACCGACGTCATCCACATCCGGGACCTCAATCATCGCATCCGACTCCTCGCCCAATGGCACGGTGATCGGTGGCTCTAGATCCCTCTCATCTCCCCGACACCGATAGCCTATGGGCTCACCAGGCAACCCCTGGCGCACCCCAAACTGTCGTGTAACCCGGCGGTACGAAAAGAACTCATGCTCCGTCCCGTGTCGCCCAGTCAACCTCGCTCCCTCTATACCCGTTGAAGCCACTCTCCAGCCTTAGGCCAGGCTGTACAGTCCCGATAGGGATGCCAAAACACCTCCCCTAGAGTGAGCCGAGAAAAGGCATCAATGTAGTGCTCAACAGCACCTACCCATCGCCGACTCTGCCCCTGCTCCGTAGACCGTCACCACAAAGCTGCATAACCAATCTCCTCATCCTCCATCGCTACCCGAGTCATCCATGGTAACCCGATATGCCTCTCAACAGCTATGTGCTGCCAACCCCAGCACTGCAACAAAAAACTGCAACTGACACCCTTCCGCTGTCGACAGCGGACCCCGTACAGCTCCCCATAAAGTTGTGCCAACAAAGTCTGTCCCCATATCAGAATCAACGGTGCCTCTATCGGGCACTCTGCCAACTGCCACACCAAATCCAACAGGTTCCACGGGAACCTCGCGCCTGACGAATTAGGGAGAAGAATGTTAGAAATGATGCCCATCAAGAATGCGTGCCTCACTCCTAACACCCCCCTCTCCTTCCACCAGCTAACCAAAATACCGCCAGCCTGGCAATCCGCCTCGGCTGTCTCCACTGGGTCTGCTACACCCAGCTCCCCCCATGCCCAAAACATCTCATAAGTATAGCAGTCCGTTGATCAAACGGATATGTCCTAATAGGCAGACCATCTATCGGAATCCGAAGTAACCGATAGAAGTCCTCAAGAGTCACAGTCATCTCCCCTGTCGGGAGATGGAAAGTATTAGTCCGTGGATCCCAAAGCTTGATCAGGACCATCAGATAGGCCTGATAAAAAACCACAGGCTCCAGTAGAGCCACCTGCTTGAGCCCAAGGGCATCAAGCCATTCCCAGTCATCATTGGTCAATGCCAATCATGCCTCAGTAAATGTAGCGGGTACACGGTACCGGCTCCTAACAACCTACAAAAAAAAAAAAAAAAAATATAACAGATCAAATTTTTAGTTCTAGGGTTTCTAACCTTAACTGATAAACAAAAACATCACAACAAAAAAATCTTAAACTTTTGAAAAGTGTCAACACAAAAACAATGCATTAAATTAAAGCAAAATAAACCCTAGGGTCACTTATAGGTCTCGCCTCGGCTCCGCCGCTCGAACTAGTTTGTGCACTCATGATGGCAGAGAGAATTCCAGTAGCGCTTCGCTTTGCAAAATTACCTCCTCCTCCCAGAGCTCCAAAATTGCAAGAAAAAAATGACACAAATGAGCCCAAAATCAAGTTTTGGCTATTAAATAGGCCTTTTGCACTGGAATTCATCCTTTACTGGGACGAGTGCTCTGATCAGTGTTCATCCCACCCAGGGACGAATTCTCCAGCTGGAATTCATCCCACCCAGGGACGAATTCAAGCCAGCACAAAAAAAAATCAACAAAAATGACTAAAAATGCACTAAAAACAGACAATAAAATTGCCAGACAAGAATGCTACTGCACCTGACAACAAGGGCATACAAAATCAACATTGGAGTCACAAATTGTCACTATCATACTCCCTAAGAAGGCTACCATAGCCGGACCGCTCCACGGGAAGACGGATTTTAGACAATTTCATCCCCAAACGACATCACAAAAGGGTCAAAACCCACTCAAAAACAGTACAAAATTCAACAAAAACACAGCAAAAACATTGTCGAACATAAGTGCTCTTGCACTTAACCCCTAGGCAAAGAAAATCGATGTCGAGGTCCAAATTATCGCTCTCCTACTTCCCCAAGAAGGCTACAATAGCCGGACCGCTCCACGGGAAGTTAGATTTCCGATGATTTCACCTCTTTACGGCATCACCAAAAGGGTTAACACCCACCAAAAATAGGTCCAAATGTTGGAAAAATTACACACGCTTAATGGTAAACCCTCTAAAGGCAACCTTGCACAAGTCATCTTGGGTCAAGCGACTCGTCGCTTCTCTCACGAAGGTCATTCCCTCATCGATTCGTCGCTTGAGGGGGTAGTCACACTTAGTCACCAACCAACAATCACACACCCAATTAAGGAAAATGACATGCATTCAAAGAATCATTGACAAAGATAATCACGCTCCTGCTTGGGGCAGTAAACAAGCAACAATCAAATCAATCAAACACTTGGCATTTCGTGAATCATGAACACAAGGTTCCCCCTAAGGATAAAAATGCCCTTCGCCCTGTTCATGGTCGATCAATGTCTAAGTTCAAGTCACACCTCAACAAAATAGGTTAATACTTGAAATCAAATTCCTTAGCTCGTCAGAAGCAAGGATTCAAGAATGCATGCCCTTTCCATACTTGGGGCATCAAAAGTTGGTTAGGTTACCAAGAAACCCTAATCATTAATGCTTTGGTTATCTATTTTTGCTCAGCACTGCGTCACCCGCAGCGCTTCCCAAAAAGGGGCATCTATAGACACCAAAACAGCACCAATCCGATTATGTGATTGCAAACACTGATTGCTTTGACAAACACGAGTCCCAGGGGCAGCCCTCAGAGGTTAAACAGTGGTCTTAACCACTTTCATAGCAATTTTGTAAGGTCAAGAAGCAATTTGGCACACTTGGACACTTTGCCCAATATTCGGCTCACCCCGGGACGAATTCAAAATAGAATTCGTCCCACCCCAGGACGAATTCTGAATCCGTCCCTGGGTGGGATGAATTCTAAGCTTAACGGGCAAAAAGGAAAAGGGTGCCAAGTGGCAGCCCAGAACAGTCAGTTAAGGACTCCTGCCTTGCACGCGTGTGTAAGTGGATAGAGGGGCCGTTAGAAGACTGTCACAAAAGGCATTTATCAAAGCTCAAGTCAATGGAGGACTCCCCTCCCTCATGGGAAGACAAGACTGCCACATGGTGTCTATGGCCAACACATGGCATTTGTGCTTCCCTCCCAAAAGAGACCCCATGGGTCTATAAAAGGTGGGACTTTTCTCACCCAAAATATACAGGTTGAAAGAGTTTTCAAGCAACGAAGTGCTGCCGAGTTGAAGACCCACTTGCATCCCTTTTGGTTCACCTTCCCACATCCACCAATCTCTTTTGCAAGGGAGGTTGTTGGATGGCCTTTGGAAGCTCGAACCTGATCCAAATCCAACACATGGACACCTGAACCAACCAATTCGCCGACCCCCAAATCCTAAGAGGTTTTGGGCCCATCCCTGGTGGATTGGCTCCAAAATCAAGTGCCAACGGTGGGAGGCCCACTTGGGCACCCCCGCACCTCCCAAGTCCTATTTTTAGTTTTTGTGCATTTTAGATTACTTTTCATATTGCATTTTGTGTTATTAGGTTTGATTAATCCAAAGCTGCAATTTTGTAACTTTTGGTCAGATTCTAGTATGTTTTGCGTTGCTTTGTCGTTTCACTGACTTGCAGGTGTCGAGGTCAAATTCCCGAGGGTGGAGGACAAATTGGGAGAATCCGACCATCTGGGTCGTCCCAAAATGGCCCCAATTACATAACCCCCCTGTTTGCAGGCGTTTTGCAGGTCTTGAGATCCGACATTGGAGCAGCAGCAGGTCGGTTTCTTCAACACAGAAGAATTCGTCCCACCCAGGGATGAATTGCAGTCAGAATTCATCCTACCCAGGGACAAATTCTAGTTGAAGGTAGATTGGCCAGTTGTATCAGTGGCAGTGGCCTTCTGGTAACTTTTCTTATCTTCTGTCAAGTTTTGAAGCCATTTGGACTCACTGTAATTACTGTTTTAGGAAAATATTTACATGCATATTTCGTTAGTTTTAGAGAGCAAACGCTTTTCATTTGCGGTAGGTGCTACTGACATCTTGGTTGTTTCTTTGTTCGCAGGAGAAGCAGCAGAGGTGAAGAACTCATCGACATCAGTGACGACATCATCTTGGCCCGCCCATTGCAATCGTGGGCACGCGAAAAGAGGAATCATTCAGTGATTGTAATCAAACTCTATTTGCGCTCCTAGCCCCTGAAAAGGGAGGAGACATCATTGTAACAGAGATCAAGGGATATTAATGAAAGGGCTATGTTTTCTCTATTTGCTTGTGTCTCTTCCAATGTGTTTCTTTTCCATTTCATGCAATTTACATTTCTAGGACTTAAGCGTACTTGATTTTGAATGCAATCGCACTTAGTGTTTCCTTTGCCCGGAATCTCGTGCTTTCAAGAAGGTAAGTAATTATCTTGTAACTACCCTTGCCACATATAAAAACCCTTCATAGAGGAGAGAGAAATAATTCAATAGGAAATAAATAGCATGCAATAGGAAGAGGAATCAATAGGAAAGTAGAGAGCATGTTAAGTATAAAAAGGTTGAATAAGAAGAGAAAAAAAAGAGAGGAGTCAAAAATAAAGAAGATAAATCAACAAGAGGTCAAAAGAGAAAAATTGGTAGGAGGCAAAGAAGACAAATCGATACAGATAATCGAAGGAAAAAGGGAAATAAGATAGAAGAGAGGATAAAGGGAGATACAAAAATAGAAATAACGAATGAAAGCTAACAGTGAAAAACATACTAAGAGGAAAAGAAAAGAGAGAGACTTATATGTGAGGTTTATGTGTATGCATGATATGCGTATTTGTTTACAATAATGTTTTTCGTGGTTATGTGATTGTAAATTATAATAGTAAATAAATTTTTTTAAGGGAAATCATTGTATTGTGTTTATATTTTGATATTATTTTATTTTTAACCCTTGTCATTGGATTCACCATCTAGAGAATTGGAAGGTCGTAGAAGTGTGTCATCCTTGGAGAGAAAAATGATCATCTAGAAAATTATCCACTAAAGGCAATTATAGCTAAATTTTCCATTGAGAATTTTTCATGAAAGAAGTGTGTGTTGTAAGGTGAAACTATCATTTATGAAAATGTTATACCATTAGAAAAATTTTTGTTAATTCAAGTGACGACATCTAAGAAGTATTAGTCATGTCAAATATTTATTATCATGCCTAGTGTGAGTAAACCATCATAACACATGTTGTGTATAATATTATGGTCATGGTTGATATAAGGTTACCATCATAAGAAGTCATCATTAGAAGACATCCTACCTTAAGTCCCATAATGACTATAATATCCACCAACTTGGAAGATTATCATCTTATTGGAAGTTGTCATCAAGAAGTTCCCTACCACCTTATTTTTATGTAGTAATATTTTCACAAAAGGGAATCATTTAAACTAAGGTGTCATCCATAATTATTTTTATTTGAACATTAGTGATAGAATATTGTTGTCCAAGTATTATCATTACATAAGTTACAAAGTCATAATTATCGAGGGAATTTCCATCTAAATCCATCATTGTGAAACTACCATTAGGAGAGGGTTGTCTAGTGCCATGTCATCTTGAGTTTGAAGCATATCATCTTTAACCTTAATTCATATTATGCAATACAATAATTCAATTACCGTTAAGTGACATCATTGTATTATAAATTCATCATGTTATGAATCATCTGATACAATATCTTGCCATCCTCTTGTTTGAAGATACCCTACCATCACAAAAAATTATCATCATTCTTGGTGAATTTTAAGAGTGAAGATCAATAATGATTCATTGTGTATTGACTTCCTAAACAAGGGTAGTCACACCTTATCAATTGAGGTATGAAGTTTAAATATATCATTTGGAGTATGTAAATTGCAACATAATCAAATCATACACTCTCGTAAGATTGTATTATGAATATTTACTACCAGGGAAGGCATTATTCAATTAACCCCTCTTTGTCATTGGATAAATTTTAAAACAAATGAATTCAAGATAGTTGTTTCTAATATGGGTGTATAGAAGCGATCACCACAATTAGGTGAGGCCATAAGTGGATTAAATATTCATAACAAAATAATTGTAAATGGTGTGGCTAATGTTCATCCATATAATTAATGGAAATCGACCAAAAACAAATTCTATTAAAAACCCTCCCATTTGTCATTCCAATATAGGCATGCTAATAAAGCAATAATATGAGAAAAACCTTTTAATTTCAATTTTTTAAAATATTGACTATATATTTCATGAATTTTTATGATGTTATTGACCAATTATCCATGCTTTCTTTCGATCTAAAAATTATAAAATCTAATTTTATTCATGTTACATTTGAAATATATCAATTTGGCTATGATATTTATTCTTGCATGGCCATTATAGTAAAGTTTTACCTTATGCATGACGTGAAATTTGAAAACTATGTTTAAAATATTGAGTTTTAATAGTTGAAATTAAAAATAATAATAACTTATAAGGATGTACTTGTATGAAGGAGTTTTAAGAGAGCAATGCCATCTATATGCCATGTTGTATCATGAAATTTTATAATTTTAATGATATACATTGATGTTACGAACAATGAAGTTAAGTAGTTGAATAGATCTTCATAAGAAATTTCATCAAAATTTCTACTAAATAAGATTAATTTACCATCCAAAACAAATATGTTTAAGGTCTCATAACTATTTTTTAATTTATATGGGTTTTTAGGTTGGATTATATCCTTTCGAGGTGGAGTAGACATGTATATAATTTTTTAAAGGTGGTCATATTAATTGAAAATTATGTATATAAATTATATAATTATAAGTCTTTGAGCCTTGCAAATTAAATTATTCTTTACCTATAAAAAAAAATAGTAAAAATACATAGTAACTAAGTTTATAGACAAATAGATTGGTATAAGGTGGAACCTAACTGTAAGTCTATATAGAAATGGATTGGAATAGAATGCAGTATAATTGGATCTAATAAAGTAGTTTGCTATACATTATAACAACTAATATATAAAAACATAACAATTTCAAGAGTGAAGTGGTTTATAGGAAAAAAAACTAGTGAACATATTATCATTAGCTCTCCATACAATAGTGTGATAAAAATCTTGAAGGATTCAAATTTAGGAACACCACCTCAATGGAAATAACATCATGAGACCACTCCCGTGTAGTAGATATTGTGCCATCAAGAATGAAGCTTTTGTATAAATTTGCCTAGGTAAGGGTGATAGTGTCCCCTAATGAACAAATTATATACCTTACTTTTCAAAGAAATAACAATTACTATTAAAAAACCTTAATTCATATTCTAAGGATCAGAATCAACCAAAAGACCAAGGTCATATCCATTGTACTATAAATACTTCATACTTAACTAGTGTGAATTATGTATCTACACCGTCTCACCTAAAATAATAATTATTAATAAAAATTATTGTATGGATTCTAAGAGTTTTATTACTCAAGCATCCCTTTTATTAATATGTAAACAAATCTAGATGCCAATTTGATGCATATATACAAAATATCTAATAAATAAATTAAAAAAAATTACATTAGCCTAAATAGATGTCTTATATTATAATATATTAATAATTTAAATAGAAGAAAAAAACAAATAAACAAGCACAACTTCTTTGCATATACAATAATTTTGTTGATAAAATGCATGGAATAAATTAAATATATATATTTTCTTTATTCTTATATTAATGAGCAATTGTAAAGATGATCATATATTTTTTTATTAAATATTTTAAAGCATCTATGATAGAGATCGAAATAATTTACACATCATTATAATTTAACATTTAATTTTAAAAATATAAGCAGCCAAAAAACCTTAATTTTTTTATTAGGACATCAACAAATTGTCCCAAAATGCCCACCTTTGCGTCTATGCCCTCAATGGCACATACATAAATATAAACCTATGTACTAAAAAACAGTTAGATTTAACATGCTATTAAAAAATATAATAACAATCTATATTTTAGATCAAAACATGCAAGATAATATATAATAAACACACATTAGTTATGGTTACAAGGAAATATAAAGCTATTATTATAAATGCATTACATCATGTCATGAATTTAAGGAAGGAACATCTTTTTTTTTTCAATATCTAATTTTCAAAATAATAACTTTTACTAGATTTCCATGGAACTTATCAGATAATTATATATTAAATAAACAACAATCATTTTATATAATCTATAACCTCATAAACATTAAAACAATATTTTATATCCACTCCGCATTGCTATTTTTCCTCGTATATATGTCTAAAGAATTGATGAGTTAGAGGATTCCGCTTTCAAATAACTATCTTATCTCCATTTTCCTTATATTATTTTTTATTTTCAAAATTTACATTACAACATTAAATCTTCATTTAACCACATCCCTGAACCAAACACTAAATCTTCATTTAATAACATTCGTGAGCCAAACAATAATATTATTTTGAAAAAGTGTTGTGGTGACCATTATTTTTCTTTCTTTCATTATTTTAACTTCTTATCCAACCTTTTCAAAATTGCTTTCCCACCAAGTCCTGTACTACTTTCTTTACATGTATCTTCTTGTTATTGATTGACGTCTTCTCTATATTTTTATTTAGTTTATTTGACTTTTATATTAACTCATTCATCATTTAAACAAGCATATGGTCGGATGTTCTAGTAATATCAGGTCATTTAAACAAGCATATGGTCGGATGTTCCAGTAATACTATCTTTATAATCAATATCAGATCAACAACACTAATTTGTCTAATTGATTACACAATTCGTTGATTTTGCAGAGATTCCAACGTCGAGTGCAGTAACCGCCGCATTGTTACATACGAACTGAGCTTCGCCATCTCCATTTTTGTATACCAATTTCACGTCCTCTACTTGTATTCCCTCACAAAGCACACTTCCACTGCATAAAAAATTAATCGCCACCTGAGAGTCGGATGTTCCAGTAATGTTCTTGTATACCACGTTGCTTATCTTCACACCAGATTCTCCCTGCCAATACAATCAAAACAGACGAACTTAAAGTAGACATTATGATATCATAATATCATCATAGAACGAATATAGCACGAGGTAATACCTTGTCTAAAGTATAATCAGAAAAATAATATTGGTCTATTATTATAGGATTTTGTACGTCCGTCATCTTTATGTTCTCAAATGTAATATTCTCTGCGAAACCACTCCCTCCCGGCCATGTTTTGATCCTTACTCCATTCTGAGTTCCCACGAACGACACTCCTCTTACAGTGATGTTTTTCACAGTAGCTATGGCATGGTTCTCTCCGAGACTTCCAACACTTCATAATATTAGCAAACATATTAGCACATTTACGTCGTCTAGACCAAATTGGCATGTAGCAACTATGTCAAAGAGTTTATGCAATTGTTAAGCGTTATAGAACAATCACCTGATTCCATGACCTGGTCCACATCTAATGCCATGAATGTCCACATTGAAAGAGCCCGATCCTATGGAAATACAATCGTCTCCTGCATTTCCAGTTTATGTCAAAGAAAAAAAACGCTCTTACAAAGCTTTAGGCACAAAAAAGATATTAACATGTTGGAGATCAAGTCGTGAATAAGTACAATCTAAGAAAGCTTCAGCATTAGTTTCAATTTTTTTCATCTACAAATGTAGCCCAATAGATCAATTTCGTGTAATGAACTCTATATAAACGACAGGATATCCACTTCAATGAAAACAAGAATATGTGTAACTGTAGTCAAATTTACCTGTTCTTATATCAGTACGTCGAATTCTAACGTTTGACGAATCTTGCAAATGAATTCCATCAGTATTTGGACTGTCACCCGGAGCATTTATAGTCAGTCCCTCAACCTCAACGTTATTACAGCCGACGAAGGCCATATGAAACATCTTGCTGTTAATTGAAGTGATGTTTCTGAGGATAGTATTCGTGCTGCCAGTGAATCTCAACGACTGCAAACAAAATAGATTTAGGGCATTGTTACGTAATCTAATTTGGTTATTTTCAAGTTAAAACATTTTTCACTAACATTTATTTTATCGAACTTGGATTAGGAAATGATTAGAAGCAGTACCGTTGGTCCTTCCAGGTTTGGGTCCTGCTCGGACAACATAAATACAACCAATACACCAATCAGAAAATTATGAGTCTTCAATGTACCTAAAAACAAAAAATTGAGTAGGAAAGAGGCAATAGAAATAACTACAATTCGTACATTTTTATTGTCTTTGGGCCACCAAGAAGCACCTTGTCCATCTATGACCCCTCCACCCTCAACTGTTAAGCCATTTACGTCCCAGAAATGAAGCCAATGATCATTATTATTTCCATCATATAAACTATCGTCTGTGGAAGCAATAAGCTTTCCATTTACCTGCTACAACTACCTCACGTCAGCATAAACTTCACATGAAAACACTAAGGTGTAATGCTCGATTAATTTGAACAAAACTTGGAAAGTTTAGACGGTAATGTATGAAATTCCATGATTACTAACTTACCTGCATCGTAATATGATTATTGCTACAGGGGCCCTGAAAGATTACAGGATTTAACAGAAACGTTTGTTTTGGTATATAAACAGTAGATGGGCTAGTTGAAGAACAGGCAGCATTCCAGGCTGTCAAGAAAGCCTACATTTCGGAAAACACAACTTTGAGTAAATTCAGCATATAGCAAAGGAATACTGTAATAATTCTTTGAATAGTTTCATTGACATGAGAGATTCCCTCTTACATTGCTATCGTCCGTTTTGCCATCACCTCTTGCACCATATCGGCCAACGTCAAAAAACACATGATCAGAATTATATATTTTTTGGATGTCGATGAGCATCCTGGCCCTTGCACTAGGCAGAATGGGTGATGCCACCAAGGTCACAACAAGCATGGAGATAAACATAAACAAATTCATGCTTCCAATAAACTCAATGGACTCCGTATACTATTGATGACAATTTCGATGCGGAAGGACACTAGACCAGATCTTTATCAATATATCAAATGGCGTATTCAGCTGTTGTTGTTTGAAATGAGCTGTATGTAGGAATATATAGATTTTGAAGCAAATTCAGACATCGAAATTATGGGCGTTTTGACGGCTGTTTTTAATTTGGATATAAAAAGGCAGCGGCCACCACAATCAGATGAAGCAAGGAGTTATTTAGGGAATTAAGACCAAAATTTAAAATTAAATTTATGCGTTGTGGCTGAACCTCAGTCATTGCATGCGGAAAAAGGGATATAGAACTAATTCAATGTGCTAACCATAGATCATGCGCAAAGAAAACCCTAAGTTTTTGTTTTTCCGAGACTTCTGAATAAAGCAAGAAGAAGCGATGAATCTGACGACATTTTAAAAAAAAATGACGGCCCTCCAGATGTCGTAGATTTTGAGTAATGCATTGGGTATGCATGCTTCGCGGCCAAGAAATGATAAGAATTAATTCAGCCGATGTTTGAAATTTGTGGATATGGCTTTGTGGTCACGTTTCCAATCTTGTATATATTTTCCACCACGTGCCAATGACCTCACTAGAAACTTGAAATTTTCGACTTGACTTTTTATATCTGCAATTTATAAAATAAAAATAATTAGCAAGAGCCATAGACCCTAAAAAAAGTTTTAGAATTTTAGGATCACTATTGAATGCTTTTTAATATCTCACTATCAAAATAATACTTGATATTCCTTTACATTAGGAGGAAGTTGTATGTAGTGTGCATTATGGTATAATTATTTTATTACTTTGACACTAAGGGTGCATTAGGAAAATGACATAGATCACTAATTTTATATTTCATCGTTAACTACATTTACCAATTCTATAGACAATCAATATTAATAATCATTTTATGTGTTTTATACAAATGACATGTGACTAGAACAAGGTGTTTGAGCCTACTTATGCTTTTGGATATTTATACACTAAAGTTAGAGAGGTATTTTTGTTAATTTATCATGACTTTATCTTAAATTAAATAGAAGTTATTCCATCATATAATATGTTAAATGGCATGTGATATACCCACCCATCCTAAGGTCTATGCATTCACTATAGGATAGAGGTAGTTGCGAGATTAATTAGTAAGTTTTTGTGCCAAGTTTAGGCATTTTATGTACTTAAACACCTACCATTTTATGCTATAAAGTACTAAAAAATCGATTTCTAGCATGTGGTATCAAAGTAGGTAGAAGGAAGAGAAATCGCTCCTAATAATCCTTCTCAAGACATTATACATAGAAGTCTTAAAAATAAACTCTTTGTTAACATAATATAGTTTTCGAGGGTAAAAATCCTACCAAATATTGATTAAGGGTTAACCTCAAAAGAAGGGTTATTATCATCTTTTTGAGGATTTAAAATTTAGATTTTTCAAGATAACAACTGGGTCCTACTAGTTAAAATTTAGCCACTATGTTTATGTGGATAGTTTCAAAGAATGAGAGGAACTAAACTTCCACCAAGAAAGAAAGAAGATATCATGAATTGAAGCACTCAAAACGATTCCAAACCTATAAGAGAATCTAATAAAATTTTAAGTTAGCTATTCTTTCTAGGGAAATAATACTTAACATATGAATTCAAAGCAATAAATTAAGTAAGGGTAGTAGAAGAAACTAGCTACATCCAAAACAAGGGTGTGGATCATGCATCATCTACTATATTCAAAAAATGAACATTCTAAAAGAACATGGTGAGGAGTAGTCACACCATTCCAAGAACAAGTTTAAATTTTGGACATGTTGAAATTAATCAACTAGTAGTCAACAAAATTTGGGTGTCATTCATCCTCTAATATCCCACTAGAAACTTAATTCATGGTATGCATAACTTATCTGCAAGGATGAGGTACTACTAATGTATCTATGGATGAGGAGACAGGTATTCTTACTAGCGAGAATAATGCAAAGGAAGTATATCTCCTCAGTGGGCAGAAGGATTATTTGGTGTAAGGTATGTCAAGGGAAATGATGAGCGGTGGTGTAATCACTGGTTGATAGGGGTAAAGAACCATATAGGTAATGCATCCACTAGCAGTCCATGTAGATGCATATCATGTAGTTGCATTCATAGGAATATTTTATGCTTATCAAATTGTGAATTTATAATGTTTTATTGGTAATTACATAGCCATCACATGACCAACAATTATGTGATTGTGAATTATAATAATAAATAAATTCCTATAAGGGAAATCCTTGTGCTATGTATATGTTCTAATTTATTTTTATAGTCATCATTTAGTGAATTGGTAGGTCATAACAACATGTCATCCTTACAGAGAAAAATGACCATCTAAGAAATTACCCATTACCCCTTGTTGCTAGGGATGGTTGTTTTTCAATTCACTCCATCTTCATCACTACATCAGTTTCATATTAACAATGAGTATGCTGCAAGAGCATCCACATGGAAAACTAGAAGGTCAATCATTAGAAGTGTAGACACCAAAACAGCACCAATCCGATTATGTGACTGCAAACAATGATCGCTTTGACAAACACAGCCCCCAGGGCAGCCCTCAGAGGTTAAACAGTGGTCTTAACCACTTTCATAGCAATTTTGTAAGGTCAAGAAGCAATTTGGCACACTTGGACACTTTGCCCAGTATTCGTCTCACCCAAGGACGAATTCAAAATAGAATCTGTCCCACCCCAGGACAAATTCTGAATTTCTCCCTGGGTGGGACGAATTCTAAGCTTAACGGGAAAAAAGGCAAAGGGTGCCAAGTGGCAGCCCAGAACAGTCAGTTAAGGACTCCCCTCCCTCATGGGAAGACAAGACTGCCACATGGCACCTATGGCCAACACATGGCATTTGTGCTTCCCTCCCAAAAGAGACCCCATGGGTCTATAAAAGGTGGGACTTTTCTCACCCAAAACATACAGGTTGAAGGAGTTTTCAAGCAACGAAGTGCTGCCGAGTTGAAGACCCACTTGCATCCCTTTTGGTTCACCTTCCCACATCCACCAATCTCTTTTGCAAGGGATGTTGTTGGATGGCCTTTGGAAGCTCAAACCTGATCCAAATCCAACACATGGACACCTGAACCAACCAATTCGCCGACCCCTAAATCCTAAGAGGTTTTGGGCCCATCCCTAGTGGATTGGCTCCAAAATCAAGTGCCAACGGTGGGAGGCCCACTTGGGCACCCCCGCACCTCCCAAGTCTTATTTTTAGTTTTTGAGCATTTTAGATTACTTTTCAGATTGCATTTTGTGTTATTAGGTTTGATTAATCCATAGCTGCAATTTTGTAACTTTTGGTCAGATTCTAGTATGTTTTGTGTTGCTTTGTCGTTTCGCTGACTTGTAGGTGTTGAGGTCAAATTCCTGAGGGTGGAGGCAAAATTGGGAGAATCCGACCATCTGGGTCTTCCCAAAATGGCCCCAATTACATAACCCCCCTGTTTGCAGGCATTTTGCAGGTCTCAGGATCCGACATTGGAGCAGCGACGGAGTCGGTTTCTTCAACACAGAAGAATTCGTCCCACCCAGGGACCGAATTGTAGTCAGAATTCGTCCTGCCCAGGGAAAAATTCCAGTTGAAGGTAGATTGGCCAGTTGTCTCAGTGGCAGTGGCCTTCTGGTAACTTTTCTTATCTTCTGTCAAGTTTTGAAGCCATTTGGACTCACTGTAATTACTGTTTCAGGGAAATCCTTGTGCTATGTATATGTTCTAATTTATTTTTATAGTCATCATTTAGTGAATTGGTAGGTCATAACAACATGTCATCCTTACAGAGAAAAATGACCATCTAAGAAATTACCCATTACCCCTTGTTGCTAGGGATGGTTGTTTTTCAATTCACTCCATCTTCATCACTACATCAGTTTCATATTAACAATGAGTATGCTGCAAGAGCATCCACATGGAAAACTAGAAGGTCAATCATTAGAAGGTAAGTAATTATCTTGTAACTACCCTTGCCACATATAAAAACCCTTCATAGAGGAGAGAGAAATAATTCAATAGGAAATAAATAGCATGCAATAGGAAGAGGAATCAATAGGAAAGTAGAGAGCATGTTAAGTATAAAAAGGTTGAATAAGAAGAGAAAAAAAGAGAGGAGTAAAAAATAAAGAAGATAAATCAACAAGAGGTCAAAAGAGAAAAATTGGTAGGAGGCAAAGAAGACAAATCGATACAGATAATCGAAGGAAAAAGGGAAATAAGATAGAAGAGAGGATAAAGGGAGATACAAAAATAGAAATAACGAATGAAAGCTAAGAGTGAAAAACATACTAAGAGGAAAAGAAAAGAGAGAGACTTATATGTGAGGTTTATGTGTATGCATGATATGCATATTTGTTTACAATAATGTTTTTCGTGGTTATGTGATTGTAAATTATAATAGTAAATAATTTTTTTTAAGGGAAATCATTGTATTGTGTTTATATTTTGATATTATTTTATTTTTAACCCTTGTCATTGGATTCACCATCTAGAGAATTGGAAGGTCGTAGAAGTGTGTCATCCTTGGAGAGAAAAATTATCATCTAGAAAATTATCCACTAAAGGCAATTATAGCTAAATTTTCCATTGAGAATTTTTCCTGAAAGAAGTGTGTGTTGTAAGGTGAAACTATCATTTATGAAAATGTTATACCATTAGAAAAATTGTTGTTAATTCAAGTGACGACATCTAAGAAGTATTAGTCATGTCAAATATTTATTATCATGCCTAGTGTGAGTAAACCATCATAACACATGTTGTGTATAATATTATGGTCATGGTTGATATAAGGTTACCATCATAAGAAGTCATCATTAGAAGAAATCCTACCTTAAGTCCCATAATGACTATAATATCCACCAACTTGGAATATTATCATCTTATTGGAAGTTTTCATCAAGAAGTTCCCTACCACCTTATTTTTATGTAGTAATATTTTCACAAAAGGGAATCATTTAAACTAAGGTGTCATCCATAATTATTTTTATTTGAACATTAGTGATAGAATATTGTTGTCCAAGTATTATCATTACATAAGTTACAAAGTCATAATTATCGAGGGAATTTCCATCTAAATCCATCATTGTGAAACTACCATTAGGAGAGGGTTGTCTAGTGCCATGTCATCTTGAGTTTGAAGCATATCATCTTTACCCTTACCATATTATGCAATACAATAATTCAATTACCGTTAAGTGACATCATTGTATTATAAATTCATCATGTTATGAATCATCTGATACAATATCTTGCCATCCTCTTGTTTGAAGATACCCTACCATCACGAAAAATTATCATCATTCTTGGTGAATTTTAAGAGTGAAGATCAATAATGATTCATTGTGTATTGACTTCCTAAACAAGGGTAGTCACACCTTATCAATTGAGGTATGAAGTTTAAATATATCATTTGGAGTATGTAAATTGCAACATAATCAAATCATACACTCTCGTAAGATTGTATTATGAATATTTACTACCAGGGAAGGCATTATTCAATTAACCCCTCTTTGTCATTGGATAAATTTTAAAACAAATTAATTCAAGATAGTTGTTTCTAATATGGATGCATAGAAGCGATCACCACAATTAGGTGAGGCCATAAGTGGATTAAATATTCATAACAAAATAATTGTAAATGGTGTGGCTAATGTTCATCCATATAATTCATGGAAATTGACCAAAAACAAATTCTATTAAAAACCCTCCCATTTGTCATTCCAATATAGGCATGCTAATAAAGCAATAATATGAGAAAAACCTTTTAATTTTTATTTTTTAAAACATTGACTATATATTTCATGAATTTTTATGATGCTATTGACCAATTATCCATGCTTTATTTCGATCTAAAAATTATAAAATCTAATTTTATTCATGTTACATTTGAAATATATCAATTTGGCTATGATATTTATTCTTGCATGGCCATTATAGTAAAGTTTTAACTTATGCATGACGTGAAATTTGAAAACTATGTTTAAAATATTGATTTTTAATAGTTGAAATTAAAAATAATAATAACTTATAAGGATGTACTTTTATGAAGGAGTTTTAAGAGAGCAATGCCATCTATATGTCATGTTGTATCATGAAATTTTATAATTTTAATGATATACATTGATGTTACGAACAATGAAGTTAAGTAGTTGAATAGATCTTCATAAGAAATTTCATCAAAATTTCTACTAAATAAGATTAATTTACCATCCAAAACAAATATGTTTAAGGTCTCATAACTATTTTTTAATTTATATGGGTTTTTAGGTTGGATTATATCCTTTCGAGGTGGAGTAGACATGTATATAATTTTTTAAAGGTGGTCATATTAATTGAAAATTATGTATATAAATTATATAATTATAAGTCTTTGAGCCTTGACAAATTAAATTATTCTTTACCTATAAAAAAAAATAGTAAAAATACATAGTAACTAAGTTTATATACAAATAGATTGTTATAAGGTGGAACCTAAATGTAAGTCTATATAGAAATGGATTGGAATAGAATGCAGTATAATTGGATCTAATAAAGTAGTTTGCTATACATTATAACAACTAATATATAAAAACATAACAATTTCAAGAGTGAAGTGGTTTATAGGAAAAAAAACTAGTGAACATATTATCATTAGCTCTCCATACAATAGTGTGATAAAAATCTTGAAGGATTCAAATTTAGGAACACCACCTCAATGGAAATAACATCATGAGACCACTCCCGTGTAGTAGATATTGTGCCATCAAGAATGAAGCTTTTGTATAAATTTGCCTAGGTAAGGGTGATAGTGTCCCCTAATGAACAAATTATATACCTTACTTTTCAAAGAAATAACAATTACTATTAAAAAACCTTAATTCATATTCTAAGGATCAGAATCAACCAAAAGACCAAGGTCATATCCATTGTACTATAAATACTTCATACTTAACTAGTGTGAATTATGTATGTACACCGTCTCACCTAAAATAATAATTATTAATAAAAATTATTGTATGGATTCTAAGAGTATTATTACTCAAGCATCCCTTTTATTAATATGTAAACAAATCTAGATGCCAATTTGATGCATATATACAAAATATCTAATAAATAAATTTAAAAAAATTACATTAGCCTAAATAGATGTCTTATATTATAATATATTAATAATTTAAATAGAAGAAAAAAACAAATAAACAAGCACAACTTCTTTACATATACAATAATTTTGTTGATAAAATGCATGGAATAAATTAAATATATATATTTTCTTTATTCTTATATTAATGAGCAATTGTAAAGATGATCATATGTTTTTTTATTAAATATTTTAAAGCATCTATGATAGAGATCGAAATAATTTACACATCATTATACTTTAACATTTAATTTTAAAAATATAAGTAGCCAAAAAACCTTAATTTTTTTATTAGGACATCAACAAATTGTCCCAAAATGCCCACCTTTGCGTCTATGCTCTCAATGGCACATACATAAATATAAACCTATGTACTAAAAAACAGTTAGATTTAACATGCTATTAAAAAATATAATAACAATCTATATTTTAGATCAAAACATGCAAGATAATATATAATAAACACACATTAGTTATGGTTACAAGGAAATATAAAGCTATTATTATAAATGCATTACATCATGTCATGAATTTAAGGAAGGAACATCTTTTTTTTTTCAATATCTAATTTTCAAAATAATAACTTTTACTAGATTTCCATGGAACTTATCAGATAATTATATATTAAATAAACAACAATCATTTTATATAATCTATAACCTCATAAACATTAAAACAATATTTTATATCCACTCCGCATTGCTATTTTTCCTCGTATATATGTCTAAAGAATTGATGAGTTAGAGGATTCCGCTTTCAAATAACTATCTTATCTCCATTTTCCTTATATTATTTTTTATTTTCAAAATTTACATTACAACATTAAATCTTCATTTAACCACATCCCTGAACCAAACATTAAATCTTCATTTAATAACATTCGTGAGACAAACAATAATATTATTTTGAAAAAGTGTTGTGATGACCATTATTTTTCTTTCTTTCATTATTTTAACTTCTTATCCAACCTTTTCAAAATTGCTTTCCCACCAAGTCCTGTACTACTTTCTTTACATGTATCTTCTTGTTATTGATTGACGTCTTCTCTATATTTTTATTTAGTTTATTTGACTTTTATATTAACTCATTCATCATTTAAACAAGCATATGGTCGGATGTTCTAGTAATATCAGATCATTTAAACAAGCATATGGTCGGATGTTCCAGTAATACTATCTTTATAATCAATATCAGATCAACAACACTAATTTGTCTAATTGATTACACAATTAGTTGATTTTGCAGAGATTCCAACGTCGAGTGCAGTAACCACCGCATTGTTACATACGAACTGAGCTTCGCCATCTCCATTTTTGTATACCAATTTCACGTCCTCTACTTGTATTCCCTCACAAAGCACACTTCCACTGCATAAAAAATTAATCGCCACCTGAGAGTCGGATGTTCCAGTAATGTTATTGTATACCACGTTGCTGATCTTCA